>JAIUZE010031668.1:0-12821 GCA_022085475.1 Heliosperma pusillum | reverse complement strand
CCTAGTCTAAATCTGGCCAGACTCTCGGAATAAATCATGTTCCGATTCGACACACGATGACATTTCGCATCCAAGACTCGGGCTTATAAAATATATATGCCGAGTACCCCAACTTCGGTAGATCAATTCACGAAAGAGGCGGAAAAACAGCTCAAGCCTCATAACCTGCGGTACGCTACATGCAAATAACACCACCTCGCAAGTATACAACATTTGACGGCCGGGTCGAACAACGCATAGCGTTCAACTCCCAACAACGTCGTCATATGCCCACTACACATTCAATTAAGCAGTAGGATACCTCTCCGTTCCGACATTCCAGCCTTACGAACGGGAGGTAGCCAAGGGAATGAGAAAATAAAGCACAAGACAAAACCGTGCTCAAACCGTATCATTTGTAAAAACCGACTCAAAGTGGGACATATCGAAAACCGTCACAAAACATGTGATACATTGCGAATGAGATAATATATCCAAAACATGAAACAATACATGATACCCAAGCATTAGACCAAGTTTAAGAAGCATAATAAATAAGAAACATAGATAACTCTCCAAAACAACAAGTTTGGAAACTAACTTAAACAAGGGTTCACTTCAAACTGTCATACCTAGAGTTATAGATATGGGAATGCAGAAATTCCAATTGGAGGTGATAGCTTATCCTCTTGCGGTTCCAATGAGTGGTCACAAGCCCAAAACAAACAAGTAACGAAGGAGATATGAGCATTCTACCAAAAAGGGTCGGTGCTGTGAATTTGCACGAGTCCACCCGAGAACAACAACACTATTTCTATCATTTCCAATTTTCATAATTCACTTCTATCAACTATCAACAATCAATATTCATCATCAACAATCATCAACTAACAAAAATCATCATCAAAATCATAATTTCTAAGCTTTCTAATTGTATTCTAAATACGAATTCTAACATGGAAATCATGTAAAACACGTAAATGATACCGAGTAACCCTTCACCGTTACCTTTACGCGTCTTTAAACGGTTACTAAGCTTTCCTAGTAGTCTCCACCTACAATTAGGCAATATAAGATGAATATACTTCACCTTGAGAAAGACGGTAAATTTAAAAAGCGTGAAAGACGGTAATTTTATTACCAATACGGATAGAGGAAGCTAAGAGGGGAAGAATAAGACGAACTTACGTGAATTCCGTCAAAGAACGAATGCGGTATGATGATTTTAAAATCGGATCAAAGAGGGTTTTAGGTTTTGGTGGTTTGATGAGGAATAAGGAGATGTTGAGTTGTGAGGGAAAAATAGGTTATGAGGGAGTATAAGTAAAGGGTGAGTCGGAAAGTCAACAAAAGTCAAAGACGGCTTAAAAGTCAAGAAAATTCAAAGACGACTTAAAATTCAAGAAAAGTCAAAGACGACTTAAAATTCAAGAAAAGTCAAACTCGACTCAAAAGTCAAGAAAAGTCAAACTAGACTCAAAAGTCAAGAAAAGTCAAACTCGACTCAAAAGTCAAGAAAAGTCAAACTCGCCTTAAGACGGGATTTTCATGAAATCTCACAGAAATTCCAAATACGAACTCGGAAATTCTAAATTCGACTCGGAACATAAAATTAAAAATTAAAACTTAAATTTGCTGAAAAGATTTCGTAAAATATTTCTACTAGAAAAATAGGGTACATTTCCGGGTGTTACAATTACCGTGAGTTGAACCGGATTACAATCAAGAATAGGTATCCTTTACCGAGAATTGAAGATTTGTTTGATCAACTAAAGGGTGCTTCTACTTTTTCCAAGATTGATTTGAGATCCGGATATCACCAAGTTCCCGTTCGTGATGCCGATATTCCAAAGACCGTGTTTAGTACAAGGTATGGTCACTTTGAGTTCAAGGTGATGCCATTTGGATTGACTAATGCTCCCGCTATTTTTATGGATCAAATGAACCGCACATTTAGTGAGTACCTTGACAAGTGTGTGGTGGTGTTCATTGACGACATCCTTATTTTCTCCAAGACCGAAGAAGAGCATGATATTCATCTAAGGACAATTTTGGGTGTCCTCCGTCGTCAAAAGTGGTTTGCCAAATTCTCCAAGTGTGAATTTTGGTTACCTAAGGTGTCCTTTCTTGGGAATGTGATTTCTAAAGAAGGTGTGATGGTAGACCCTTCGAAGATTGAAGCTGTGGTTTATTGGAAGAGTCCGACCGATGTTAGAGAGGTTCGAAGTTTTCTTGGTTTAGCTGGTTACTACCGTAGATTTGTTAAAGATTTCTTAAAGCTTGCTAGACCGATGACCCAATTGTTGAAGAAAGAAACGAAGTTCGTATGGAATGAAGCTTGTGAAGCCGCTTTTTAAGAGTTAAAGAAAAGGTTGACTACCGCTCCGGTGTTGACTTTACCTGAAGATGGTGTAGACTTTGATGTCTATTGCGATGCTTCCAAGATGGGATCGGGTTGTGTACTTATGCAAAGTAGGAAAGTGGTTGCTTATGCCTCGAGACAGTTGAGAGTTCATGAAGTGAACTACCCTACTCATGATTTGGAATTAGCCGCCGTCGTTCACGCTTTGAAAGTGTGGAGACACTATCTTATTGGTGTTCATTGTCGCATATTCACCGATCACAAGAGTTTGAAGTACATATTTACTCAAAAGGAGTTGAATATGAGACAAAGAAGATGGTTGGAATTGGTGCATGATTATGATTTTGAATTTCTTTACCATAAAGGGAAGGCCAATGTGGTTGCCGATGCTCTTAGTAGGAAATCTTCTCATGCATTGAATGTTATGCGAGTATTACCCGATGATCTTTGTATGGAGTTTCGAAAGTTGAAGTTGGAATTCGTGGAACATGGATTTGATTATGTTGGTGTTATGACTGCCGAACCTGTTTTCCTCCGTGAGCTCCGCGAAAGCCAAGTTAATGATCCTACCTACAAGTCTATTCAAGCCAAGCTTCTAAAAGGAAAAGCTAAAGACTTCAAGATTGATGACAAGGGTGTTCTTCAACTCCATGACCGTTTGTTTGTTTCTAATGCTCTTGACTTGAGAAAGCGAGTTCTTGATGAAGCTCACCTTTCCCCTTATTCTATCCACCCCGGAGGTGATAAGATGTATAAAGACTTGAAGCTGCAATTTTGGTGGCCGAATTTGAAAGGCGATGTTGTGTCTTATGTTGGAAGATGTATTTCTTGCCAACAAGTGAAAATCAAACACAAGAGGCCCGGTGGATTGCTACAACCTTTGGATATTCCACTATGGAAGTGGGAATCTATCTCTATGGATTTTGTCATGGCTTTGCCAAGGACCGTTGGAAGTAAAGATGTCGTTTGGGTTATTGTTGATCGTTTGACTAAGAGTGCTAGATTCATTCCGATCAAAGAGACTTGGAGTTTAGATCGACTAGCGAAAGCCTATGTTGATGAGATTGTAAGATACCATGGTGTTCCCAAGGAGATCATATCCGACCGAGATCCGAGGTTTTGTTCGAGATTTTGGGAGGCCTTACAAGAAGGCATGGGTAGTAAATTGTTGATGAGTACCGCATTTCATGCCGCTACCGATGGTCAGACCAAGAGGACTATTCAGACTTTAGAAGACTTGCTTAGGGCTTGTGCACTCGATTTCCAATCTAGTTGGGAAAAGAGTCTACCGTTGGTGGAGTTTTCTTACAAAAATAGTTATCATGCCTCGATCAAGATGGCTCCTTATGAAGCTCTCTATGGAAGAAAATGTTGAAGTCCTATTTGTTGGGATCAATTGAGTGATGTTCGTGACTTAGGTCCCGATGTTCTTGTTGAAACCATTGATCATGTGAAGGTCATTCGTGATAGAATGAAAGCCGCTCAAGACCGACAAAAATCTTATGCCGATGTCCGAAGAAAGCCGTTAGAATTTGAAGTTGGAGATAAAGTGTTCTTGAAAGTATCTCCGATGAAGGGTGTTAAAAGGTTTGGTGTAAAGGGTAAATTGAGCCCGAAATACATTGGACCCTTTGATATTGTGAAAAGGATTGGTGCCGTAGCTTACAAGTTGGACTTGCCCCCGAATTTGAATAAAGTTCATGATGTATTCCATGTTTCTCAATTGAGGAAGTACATTAGTGATCCAAGCCATGTTTTTCAAGCGGAAATGCCCGAGCTTGAACCGAACTTGTCCTTTGAAGAGAAGCCGATCCGCATCCTAGATCGCAAGGATAAGAAGTTGAGAATTAAAGTAGTGCCCTTAGTGAAAATCTTGTGGAGATGTGCCAATGTTGAAGAAAAGACGTGGGAAACGGAAGCTTCTATGCAATTTAAATATCCAAGCCTATTCGTTTAAGGTATCTTTCTTTCGCTCAAGTTTCGAGGGCGAAACTTTTTAAAAGGTGGGGTGATTGTAACACCCGCAAATGTACCCTATTTTTATAGTAAAAATATTTTACGGATACTTTTCAGCGAAATTTAGTTTTAGTTTAGAATTAAATTTCCCGTGTCTAATTTAGAATTTCCGAGTTTGTTTTCGGACTTTACGCGAGATTCCGAGTAAGTTACGTCTTAAGACGTTTATGGGATTTTTCCATGAATTTTCCACTTACTCCTTCATACTCCCCTTAAACCCTAAACTCCCTCACATTCAACTTCTCTTCTTCCTCACCAAGTAACCACCCAAAACCCTAACCTCCATATTTGATCAAGCTTATTATCGTCACTACTCCTTCGTTTCTCGCTCAAATTCACTAAAGTTCGTCTTATTCTTTCCCTCTCATCGTCCTCTATCTTAATTGGTAATAAAATTACCGTCTTTCTCGCTTTTCAATTTATCCGTCTTTCTCAAAGGTGGATTATATTCATCTTTTATTATCTAATTGTAGGTGGTGACCTCCAAGACCTCGACAAGGACTACTATTTGATAGAAGAGGACCTCGACGAGGATTGAAGACGCGAAAAGATAACGGTGAAGGATTACTCGATATCATTACGTGTTTTAATGTGTTTTCTATGTTCGTTATCGTATTTAGAATAGGATTGGTAATCATAGGAATTGTGTTGTCGATGATGGTTGTTATTAGTTGATAATTGATGATGAGAATTGATGATTTGTTATGTTAGATGATGATTGTTGTATGTTGAGCCTTAGTGAAATTTGACATTTTCGTGCATAATACACCTCAGCCGGGCGACCGGCAGCCGGTCAGCTGAACAGCTGGGGAGTGGCTGATGTTGAATTGTGTTACGTAATAAATTTTGGTGTTACATAGGTCTCAGCCGGCCGATCGGCAGCCGGTCAGCCGACCGGCTGAGACACATACCATTTTGACTTTATTTTCTCGTATGACTTTGGTCCCAGCCGGGTAGCCGGCAGGCGGTCCCTTTGACCGGCTGGGACACGCTGCTTATTCAATTGTTGTT
Organism: Heliosperma pusillum; assembly: GCA_022085475.1. Classification (NCBI taxonomy): domain Eukaryota; kingdom Viridiplantae; phylum Streptophyta; class Magnoliopsida; order Caryophyllales; family Caryophyllaceae; genus Heliosperma; species Heliosperma pusillum. The sequence goes on along the minus strand of JAIUZE010031668.1, from coordinate 7,453 downwards.
CAAGTTGATATTGGTGCCAGCCAGGTAGCCGGTAGCCGGTAGCCGGCAGCCGGTCCCCTTGACCGGCTGGCACACGCTGCCAAATCAATTATATTTCTTACTTATGTTTTTCATTTATAATATTTCCGATGGTTCGTTTATCGGATAAATTTACGTAATGACTTTAAATATTAATGTTTCGGATATATGATATTCCATTCGCTTGTATCGCATGTTTTGTGACGGTTTTTGTTATGTCCCACTTTGAGTCGGTTTTTACACATGTTACGGTTTGAGCACTAATTTTCTATGTGCTTGGTACTCTCATTCCCTTGGCTACCTCCACGTTCGTAAGGCTGGAATGTCGGAACGAGGAGTGTATCCTTATTGCTTAATTGCATGTGTTAGTGGCCATATGACGACGTTGTTGGGAGGCGAACGCTTGGCGTTGATCGACCCGACCGTCAAATATTGTATACTTTGGAGGTGGTGTCATTGCATGTAGCGTACCGCTTGTTATGATGCTTGTGCTCTTTTCCGCCTCTTTCGTGAAGGTTGACCAAATTTGGGGTACTCGGCGTCTATGATTGACCGAGTCTTGAATGCGATATGTCATCGCTTGTCGAATCGAAAAATGTTTATTGCGAGAGTCTGGCCAGGTTTAGACTAGGACCGGATATTTATATCGTCGTCCTACCAGGAGGAAATTAGTCTACATATACGAAATGTTGAATCGTGTATGCGTTCAGGGAAATGTCATCCCGTGGATGCGATTTTAATCATACTTGCCATGTACACGGTGCTAGTGCGTTTCACTTACCATGAGAGATGTTGTCAACGTATTTGTACGTTTGGATGGATGATTATATGATTGATTACCTGTGATCGTTGGATGACTTGGCATGGTTTGTTTGTCGAGTCTCAATCTTATTAAGCTTATGCCGCTAACGGTGAGATGCAAGCCCTAGTGAGTGTATGGTTGCCTAAGAGTGTCTTCCCCGAGTCTATCTATAGTATGATGGTTACGGTTTTGTACTTCATGTACCGATATCTTTATATATATTGATTTTCCTATTTATCCTTCTCGTATTTCACATGTATATTTATATATATGCATGCTTCTACTTATGTATTTCCGTTCATTTTCGTTATTTGTGATATGGCTGGGAAAACCCGGAGTTACTCCCCACTGACTGTGGCCTTCATGTTTTTCATGGATGAACAGGTTGCTTGCTTGGATGGATTTTGCTTGTTGTATTTTGGGTTCGGGTGTGAGCTAGCGGGCGTTGGCCTGGATGATTCACCTCTAGACGTTGTTTAGCTAGTTGCTAATAACTTTAATATTTGATAACATTTTGAGAGACTTCGTCTCTTTGTAGTATATTCTATTTTAGTTTGTATCTATTTGACATTACTCGTATTTTTATCTTGGCATGTAAAAAGTTTTAAAAACACCGTATTTTCCGCTATATTAATCACATGCTTGTATGTTTTGTTTCCGCATTCGCGAGGGTTGTCACATATAACTCGAGTAGAAGTGGTTTAACATATTAATTACACTATAATTTGTATCAATAACGAACTCCAGAGCCTTGATATGAACAAATCAAATCTCTAAGACCCAATTTTGATTAAAAGACGAAAACTCGCTAATATCGAGTTATTAGGAATTTAGGTCAAGAACGAAACGTTTTATATAAAAGATTATATTGAAATACAGTTTATGTACGAAGAAAATAAAATAAGAAAAAGAACAAAATCGCAAGAATCGGAGGAAGAAAATGAAGAGCATGAGCATGAGCAAGGCAGCCTCTGGAAGAGGCGCAGCATGCGCTGCGATCCTTCGAGGAGGCGCAGCTGCTACTGCGTTACTTTTCGACGTCCGATGTCTGGTAAAAAGGTTTTTTAAAAAGGTTTTGTTTTAAAATCGTATTTTGAATTTACTTCTGACGTGAATCTTATATTAATTGAGCGGAAAAATAATTAATACAAATAAAAAGATGGGATTTACACCCTCAGACTTACATGTTTGACAAAACGAGACTAACTAAGTTAACGTTTAGTGATTGCTTGACTCGAATGTACGTAGAAAGTGCCCTCGTTAAAGGATTTAAGTTGATTGGTTTAGTTGATTGTGTAGTGGTCAAATTGGTCGGTCATGCAACGTGACTGGTACCCAGAAGGATCTAAGCTTACGTGGTCGATTGATCAAGCACGTAGGTGTCGAAAGCTTAGAGCAAAGTCTAGAATGGAAAGAGAGAAGAGAATTGTGGAACACTCACGTGCCAAAAAAGTGAGATCGGAGGTCTCCTTTTATACTAGAAAATATGAAGAGTTTTGGAATAACTCAAACTTTGGAAAGAAATCACAAAAATATTATGAAAACAGGGAAAACAAGCTTGAGAAGGCGCGCAGTAGAAGCTGCGATCCTCCAAAGGGATGCAGCACCTCCTGCGTTATTTTCCCAGAGTTTTCCTTATGCGGAAGATAGATTTCCACGTTTCTATTATGAAATTGCGGTAGATTTATACTTCCTTTTAAAAAGATACGAGATATATTTTACCAAAAAAGATAGAATTTCAAAATTTAATAAATATCCAGAATATTCTAGAGCATTCTGACTCAGCATTTTAAAACGGTTTCTAGAAAATGAAGCGGTTTTCGACCCGGACTCCAAATGAATTCTAATGATTGTTAAAACGACTGTACCGGTGCGTAGATGACGACCAAGGGGTAAACACAAGTGTTTGAGCTATCACTTGATGATAAACTTACGAATTGTCATAAATCGTTTCGCGTACCAAACATGCGGCCCAATCATCACTGCGTGGTTGGCGGAAGGTGTAGAACTGAAGTATCTACAGTGATAGTAATTGTAATTTCAAGAAAGTAATATAAATGATTATGCTTTTCACATGATTTAAAAGTCATTCAAAAATTAAATTCCGCAATAATTATCACTTATCTAAGAGGACTAGATATACAACTTCCTGAAAGAAAAATAGATCTCTAATAAGGCGGAATAAACAAAACCATTTTGTTACTTATTAGAAAATAAAAGATCGAAATATTGCAACAAGTAATACTCGATGATACCTTGAGTTAAAGGGTTAACAAATTGTACAAGTACAATTGTTTTTGTGGCTCCGTCTTGAGATAGAACCCTCTATCGATAGTACACGTAGTAATGATTGAGAATAGATGCTAGTCTAGTACTTTAGTGAGATGTTTTAATGGTTTCTATTAGAAAAGAAAAAGAACAGTGTTTCTTTCTTTTCTTCTAGGTTATACGTTTAACAAAAGAGTCAGAGAACTACATCTCTCAATCTCTCAACCACTATACATAAGGAAAAAGAATCAGTATTCTATAATTTCCTTAAATAAAGTCATCAATCAAGGGATTCCAAACCACCTTGATTATTTTCTCTCTTAATACTCCCTCTTATTCTCAATAACATTCATCATTTCTATTTTCGTCTATTCACAATACTTTCCCTATTTCCTTTTTTGGTAAATGTTTGTGTGGTCCAAATTAGGGCAGAGCATGGATCGGATATCCGATCCGAACCGACTTTCGGATCGGATATCCGAATCCAATTTTCCATTTTTTCACTATCCGATATCCGATCCGAATCATTCGGATATCCGAAAGTTAATATCCGAAATTTTCGGATCGGATATCCAAATATCTGCTATCCGACCCATTATGAAAAAATTGCTTATTTTTCAAAAAATAAAATAGCCATTTGTCATCTTGTCACTCTTTTTTTACAGATACAATATAATATAATATACTGCATTCAAAGTACCACAATTAATTTCACACTATCAGATCTACTTTATTCATGTTGTCATAGTCTTTAGTTCTTGAACTATTGTCCCTTTTGAGTTCATGGGTATAAGGGGAGTTGGAATTTGGTTACATGTGGAAAAATCAGAAAGATTTTGGGTTAAATTTCTCCCCTTTTGTGAGAGCTAGCAAATTAAAAAGGTTGGAAACTAGAGCTTGAAGGTTGATGATTTGAACTAAAGTGAAGAAGAGATCTTGCGGTATGTGCATCTCTTCATGACTTACTCATAAAAAGGGTGATATGTAGAGGCTTGAGATAAAGTGAATAGCAAAATGAAGACAAGAAAATCTGAAAATGGTAAAAATAAAATGGTGAAGATGAAGATAAGTACCAATGTGAAGTGAGAGTGAGTGAAAATTAAGATGGTGAGGTAAGTGGACAAATGAGCGGCTGAAAGAGTAAACTTTAGGTTTTAAGTGACAAAATTGTATTATACTCCATGTAAATGTAATGGGCTAAGCAAGCCCAAAGTTCAGAATTTTTCAAAAAATACATATTTGTATATTTTTCGGATCGGATACGGATATCTGAAAATACTTAAACTGATATCCGATATCCGATCCGTATCCGAAAGATTCGGATCGGATATCCGATCCGAATTTATTTTTCGAATCGGATATCCACTTTTTCGGATTGGATACAGATCGGATATCGGTTCGGTTCGGATAATCGGATTTTTTGCTCAGCCCTAGTCCAAATTTAATTGTATGGTAGGGTAGTGTATTTGTGTGGTCCAAATTTAATTATATGGTGGGGTAGTGTGTTTGCTTAATTTTTGTGTTAAAAGTGAAAGGGGAAGGTTATTGAGAATAGGAGGGAGTAATATTTTGAAGGATATATGATACTTATTAATTATGTCACACATAATAATAAGTCGGTCCATATAAAAGTGTCACCGCGTCTTAATCAATACTAACTTGTGTGACCCAATAGGATCAGTTTAATATACTAGCAAATTAACACCTTAAATTACATATTATAATTGGTCTCTATCAAGACATTATAACAACCTAAATTTAAGGATATTTCCAACCCTTCCTCCACAAATATTTCCAACCAAAATTTAATTGACAGTTTTTCACATATAAATTGTAGGATATTTCCAACCCTTCCTCCACAGCAGAGGAATCAAAGTTCATATATAATTCTAACTCATGACATTTGCGGCAAACAAACAGCGCACTAATTTTACAAATTGCATCCATGTATCCCAGGAGTAATCAAAGGCTCCTCATTTAGGAGTCATAAGCGCAAGAGGTGTGAATGAATTGAAACCTGCGAGAACATGGCTTAGCTGCCACCTTACACGATCAGTTGAATTCTACTGCCAAAAGTTGGACCATTTATGGTTATGGTACAGATTATTAATTTGCTTTACCTATTATTTGTCATACACCCATAATAGCTACTAGTTTGAAAGCCCGTGCAATCCACGGGTTAATAAACTTAATTATTCAAAAAATAAAGTCATTAACAATTTTTTAAAATAAACTGTATCTATGTGTGTAATATAGTGCCAATCATTTATTCGTCGTTTTTATTTTATGTGAGAGGTATTATAATCAACACAAATTCTTATTTGTGACGGATATGCCCGTCACAAGTAAGATCAACTCTATAATCAAGGGAAACAAATGATTGGGACGGAGGAAAAAGTTAGTTAATATGACATATAACGTGAAATTATATCGTGTTATAAGTTATAAGAAATACCATATTGTATATTACTTTGAATAACAAATATTTTCTTACTCCTTTATAACAAATAAGTCGTACGAGCTCTATAAGAAAATGGCTAAAAAGACTCAAAGAATTTTGGGTTGATACCTAAGTTCCTCATATGAATCCTATTTTTAATCATATGATCACCTCGCCTTATGATAATTGTCCAATATGGGACAATTCAACTATTTATAAGTAGTATATCACGATACCTACATTATTTTTCAATGTGAGATAAATAACATACTAAAAATTAAACCAAGTATGTGCAAATAATATGAGATTCCATACTCTATGATATCATTTTTTTTACTACGAGTCTAATTATATTAATTTTTATTATCACGAATCTAATTATATTATTTTTAGAATTGTTTTTACAATAATTTATTTCAAATGAAATGTAAAATTTTTTATATAAAAATTATAATTAAACATCACTTAAATATAATGTGACACCCTCAAATTTGCGGAAAGAAAAAAAATAATTTAAATACATAACAAAGGGTGTCATAAATAAAAAGGTTCATTACAATACGGAAATAATATTCTACAAAAGAATTATACAAGACGGGAGACATATCTCCCGTATAAATACGGAAATGAAACGAGTGTATAATAATATACAATCTAAGAACCGAATATAGGTCCAAGGTCAATACTTCACTCGCTAGCTCGTCAATGTACCCCAAATATATGCATTCACCACCTGTTCGACCGCATTAAATATAAACACGGAAGCCACAGTCAGTGGGGAGTAACTCCGAGTCCTCCCAGCCAAGAAATGTCGAGTTTAATGAAACATGAATAACATAAAAGCAAGTATAGGAAAATAAACAACTTTAACATATAGAATGCTTTTCATGTTATGAAACAGTTAACTAACATATAACCTAGCATATGAAAGCTATCATGTGAATTCGGTAATAAAATATAACGCGAGGTAGGGAAGCTGGTATGCTGGCTCAACGGTTACCAAGTAACATGGCCCTGATACACTCAAACCCTAATCAACACGTAATCATGTGAATCAGTTAACAACCGTTAATCCAAACTCTATCAATCCTAGCCGGCTTGCATCTCACCTTCTAGAACTCATAGAATCATACATACATGAAAGACTTATACTTCTACAAAACAGGCATAAGTTCTTAGTACCGTCCATAGTCGATTGTAACTCGAGGCTATACCACAAGGTAGGAAAACATCCTAGTCCTAGACTGATCAGACCTAGCGACAACAGCTATTCCATTCCCCGTCCCATGACATAACCGTCTATGAGAAACTCTACTAGGCGACCCCCTAAGCAGAGAGGGCTAGTACTTAAGCTGACTCCAGTCCCAAAACGGATCAGGCAGCCATGCCCCGACTTGGATATAAACCCACCAAGCCGAGACACAAACGCTATTAAGCGACAAACTCCGTATGCTCGTTAAAGATAGTACGGCCTATCAATGTCGTGGTCCAAGCTACTCATTTAGAATTAGCATGGTCAAGACGCCATATACTCATAATTCTCTATGGGTACTTAGTAAACACGACACCAACCATATAATAAAACAGTCACGGGAAAAACATCCTATCATGTGACTAATTGCATATCAATAATAATCAAATATCATATCGCCTCATATCTACTAAGGCTAATTCATAATTAAATACAACCTCACTTGAAGACAAATCCCCGACCCGAGTCCGCGACGGGTCATCAGTCAAATCGGGGCTGACTAGATCTTAGTTTGACCAAACCCGTTGGATCAAACCGGCTAGAAACAGAGTCTTTATCACATAGACATAAAATCAACATATTCATTAAATGTTATTTTATTAAAACTTCTAACATGTGAATTATCATGTATTATACCCAAAACCCGCTGACTTAAATGATTTCAAAGTAAACT
>JAIUZE010031666.1:0-13604 GCA_022085475.1 Heliosperma pusillum | reverse complement strand
AATAAATCAAAATAAAAATAAATTAAAAATATATTTTTTTAAATAAAATTTCGGTCTTCAAAATTGCAAGGCGAGTCGGGAAAAGTCAACGAAAGTCAAAGTCGACTTAAAAGTCGGGAAAAGTCAAAGATGACTTAAAAGTTTAAGAAAAGTTTATGACGACTTAAAAGTCAAGAAAAGTCAATGACGACTTTAAAAAGTCAAGAAAAAGTCAAAGACGACTTAAAAGTCAAGAAAAAGTCAAAGATGACTAAAAACGGTCTTTTCATGAAATCTCTCAGAAATTCCAAATACGAACGCGGAATTTCAAAATACGACTCGAAACAATAAATTCTATTTTAAAAACTTAAGTCTACTGAAAAGTGTTAGTAAATATTTACTAGAAAAATGGGGATACTTTCGGGTGGTACATAAAATTCGGAAACCAACTCCTTGGTCCCTTGCCTCTTCACTTGAAACACCTTCCAAAATGGCACCGTCTTGAGGGAGTCACCGGTCTTCATAAAAAATAATTACAAATATACAAATATACAAATTCCTATTATACAATTATTCTATAAAATAAAATTATTAAATTATACAAACCGGCGATACGAGATCGCAATAAAATTACAACCAAACCGTTATTCCCTTACATTACGGGTAATAACGATTAAAAATTAACTAGGCCATACTAGGTACAAACTTTGCATAAATTATTAAATAAATGACATTCATTCATTCAACCATAAATAAAATAAATTGCTGCAAAATTCATGCCAAAATCGTCCTAAGTACAATTCATGCTCATGGTAGCTCGATTTTTTTTTCGGGATTTATTGATTTTTACCATTAAAAATCACTATCAACATTTAAATCGCATTTAAATTCAAACTAATTAACTAAACTGTTTTAGAACTCAAAATTAGTCACTACTAATTTTGTTGGTCATTAATTATATCGATTTGATTTCATTTGCTAAATATTACGGTTTAATCATAACAATTATGAAATAAAACCAAAATAAAATATAAACATCATAAAATTTGAAACCAAACTTTTTTTATATTCTAGAACATTTCCAGGAACTATAAAAATAAAATTATTTGCTCAAAAAATTTAAATTAATTTCATGAACAAATAACTTTGTATTTAATGGTTTTATCAAATAAAAATCATTAGATATAGTAAAACAGTGAAATAAATTATGAAATTTCACCAGGATGATCAACATCAGAATGTAAAATGTACCAAAAATTTTCAAGACCATAAAAGGACGTTTCAATTTTATGAACATTATAATCTCATATTATCGACTTTTATCGTATAAAAATCAATGAACATGCAATACATAAGTAAAAGTCACGAAATTTTACATACAATATGTAAGAAATGCATGTGAGATCATATTAAAATTTCATTGCCAGAATCAACATGCAACTATTTTTAGTTAACTTTTAACTCATAAAATGCATGTTAACTCGGTTTAAACGCCAAAAATCAAAATAAATAGCAAATTAATCCCGAAAATCACGAAATTTGACCACAAACATTTTGAGGTCAGTAGGTATACATGCACCAAAATATTTTGTCAGAATCGTATTTTAACTCAAAATCTTTGATTTATTAGTTATCTTATAACATTAATAAAAATGTCCAAAATGAACATGCATGCTACAAGCTAGCTCTGATACCACATGAAATTCCATAGACCTTAATTAGACTCCTCTAATTAGATGCTAAATTACTTGTTAATTTAGTATTTAATGATCTATGTAACATGCATGCAAATATAAAGACATTTATATAAAAGAAGAAATTTCCTCACATTGATATGGAAAATATATGGGTACAACAAGAACTCCTTATTGTTTTTCTTGAGCTATAAATGTGGATCAACACAAGTAATCTCCAAACTAGAAGATCTTCTTTAAGATGCACCAAGATGACACCAAATAATCTACCCTTATTATTAACTAGATAATAAGATAGATATTATACTACTAATATTATGACTATATTACTACACTAGTAATACTTAGTAAATATTAGTATTTGAGAGTTTTTAGAGAGAAGATGAGTTTTTGAGAGAAGTAGGAAAAACAAGCATGAATTGAACAAATAAAATGATCAACCATATTGCCCTTTTATTGGCAATATGGCCGCTCAAGAAGAGCTTCACAAGGCTCTTATTTTGCTTATTTTAATCACATGCAAAGTGGTAGAGTGTAGTGTTAGTATGTAATGATTTTAGGTTACTATTCATGTCATAATCACATGTTGCTTGTGAGTATGAATAAAAGCAACCATCATCACCAACAACTACAATATGACCGGCCATGTGAAGGCTATTTTGATCCATTTTGATTTTTGATATTTGTCCCACAAATACTTATTAATCATATGCTTAATTATCTTGTATAATTAAGTGTTAATTTGATCATATAACAATTATATGACACAAATAAATGAATAATATGTACTTAACATTTTAAGTAATATTCTACCATTATATCAATATATAATGGGTCCCACAATGCTTAGTTAATTTATTTTACAACTCTTTGTAAATATAATTAACTAATTACCTCTATCTCAAAACCTCAACTAATTTAGTAATTTAACGATTAATTACTAAGTTAAATCTTATTTAATCGTATTAAAATAAGATATAAATTTATTAGTCAATTATCGCATAATTGAAAAATAAGCTTAATCGAATTTGAGTTCTTAACTCAATTTCTAACAATTAACTCTCGTACATATCGAATATATGTAATGTACTAATTAACTGTATCGTATACAAATAATTAGTTACTATTTGGATTTCATCCTTTAGGTGTGACCGAAAGGGATCAGTTGATCACCGCCGTCAAACGACAATAACGTCAAACTCTAGTCAGCCAACCGTTATTGATTTACGTTAATCAACTGACTAATCATATATATATATATAGTCAATAAATATCCCAATTATATTCCCTAATAAGATTTATTTATGTGGCGCACTATTGTGGAGGACACCTACTCCAACAAAAATGGCTTGATCTGGTTACTGCTACTGTCACAATTCTTCCTGCTGGAGTTTCTGATCACTCTCCTTTGGTTATTTCTACTAATCACAATGTGACTCCTACTAAACCTTTTAGGTATCTCAATTGTTGGGCCCTTTCTCCTGATTTTCCATCCATTGTTCAGCTGGGATGGCATAAACCTGTGTATGGTAATGTTATTTCTAGGTTATTTCAAAAACTTAAGAACTTGAAGGGGATTCTTAAACCCTTCCATACTAGTGTCTTCAGAGACCTAAAGAATAGAGTTAAGCTTGCTAAGGAAGCTTTGAATGATTGTCAGATTCAAATTCAATCTTCTCTGGGTGATAGTACTCTTAAAACTAAGGAGCATCAACTCCTTTGTAGATATACTACTCTCAAGAGGGCTAAAGTGAGTGTGCTTATGCAAAGAGCAATGATGGAGCAGTTTAACCTTAATGATAGCAGCACTGCTTATTTTTATTCCAGGATAAAAGATAGGCAGATCAGGAATAACATTGGGATGATAGAGGATTCTGCTGGGAGTACTTGCATTAGGCATAGTGCAGTTGCAGGGGCCTTCATTGATTTCTACTCTAGCCTGCTAGGTACTGATATTTCTGTTCAACAGCTGCCTAATAGCTTGTTCAGTGAGGGAAAGGTACCTAGTCTATCTATTGCTGGTCTGGTGTCGCCTATTACTGAGACTGAAATTCTTGAGGCTCTAAAGACTATTGACATAAACAAAAGTCCTGGTGTGGATGGATATTCCTCAGGCTTTTTTCTTGATAGCTGGGCAATAATTAGGGAGGATTACTGTGCTGCTGTGTATGAATTTTTTGCTAAGAAAACAATGACAAAGTTCTATGGCTCCACTATCATTACACTGATTCCTAAGAAGGATACTCCTTTAACTGTGGGTGGTTACAGGCATATTGCTTGATGTACCACCTTTTATAAGACTGTGAGTAAAATTCTGGTGAATAGAATGAAGGTAGTTTTAGGGGATATTATAGGGCCTGAGCAGGCTACTTTCATACCTGGAAGGGACATCTCAGATAATATCTTACTTGCTAATGAGTTAACTAATAAGTACAGCAGGAAATACTTGACTCCTAGATGTCTCCTCAAGGTTGACATTCGCAAGGCCCTTTATTCTGTTAGCTGGAATTTTTTGCAAGACAGTTTGAGGTTGTTTGGTTTTCCTCCTCTTTTTATTCAGTGGGTATTGGATTGTATCACTTCCCCCTACTACTCCCTGAATATTAATGGCAGGATTGAGGGATTCTTCCCTTGAAAACGAGGGCTCAGACAAGGGGATCCACTTTCTCCTTATCTCTTTGTTATCTGTATGGAGGTTCTCTCTCGTATGCTCAGAACCCTTCCACACTCTCCTGGTTTCTCACTTCATCCTAAGTGTGCTCAGCTCAATCTAACTCATTTAGTCTTTGCAGATGACTTGCTTGTGTTTACAAGAGGGGATCTACCTTCTGTTATGGCTATTGCTCAATGTCTGGCTACTTTTGCAGGCTATTCAGGATTGCAAGCTAACCCCCTTAAGACTAATATCTATTTTGGGGGGGTCCTATCCTCTGTGAAGGCCTTGATTATCTCTTCTTCTAAATTTTCTGAAGGCAACCTGCCCTTTCGTTATTTAGGTATGCCTCTTTTTTTCTGCTACCGTCACTGGGGACCATTACCAGCCTCTCCTAGACAAGATCAGAAGCAAAGTTATGCACTGAGCTAATGCTTCTCTAAGTTATGCTGGTAAGGTGCAGCTGATCAACTCTGTTTTGTTCAGAATCTACAACTTCTAGGGTGCCATTGTCCTCTTGCCTAAAGGAATAGTTAAGAAGATCTCTAAAATTTGCAAGGACTTCCTATGGGGGATTAAAGATGGGCACAAGCGTATGGTCTACTAGGCCTATGACCCCAGCCGGGTAGCGGGCAGCCGGTCACACCCATCGGCTGGGGATCCCCTGTAAATTTTGATTGTTTGTTATGTGTTGCTGAGGTATTAGCCAGGTACCCGGCAGCCGGTCCACCTGACCGGCTGGCACCCCCTGTGATTATTTCTCATTTCCTTTCCGCATGCCTTCTCATGTAATAGTTCGTATGCTTTGTTTATCTTATAAAATTACGTAATAACATTAAATGTTCATGTTTAGAATATATGATATCTCACATGCTTATATCACATGTTTTGTGACGGTTTTTGATATGTCCCCTCTTGAGTCGTTTCTACCTTATGTATTTGATTTGAGCACTACTCGTTGGATGCTTTGAACTCTCATTTCCCGGCTACACCTTATCCTCCTTAGACTGGAATGTCGGAGCGATGAGGTGTATCCTTGATACCTGTATGCATGTTTTAGGGGGATAAGACTGATGCGTGTATTTTATATAAACTTTTTAGTCCATTTATGCACGCATTTCTATGTCATTTAGGTAATATTATGTCACTATATGCCCCTATTTGGCTACTTTGTACTTTCATTACCATTTTGTAGGTACAAGCTGCGTAGTAGCAGAAACCGAGCCAAAACAGTCCACTTTGCATGCATTTAGGAGAACGGAAGGAACGGAATAGAAGCTCTTGCATGGGAAAGCGTGAAACCGCTCACAATCAAGTCCAAAGCCACGACCAACACTATATGCTAGGCCAGAGGACCTCGATCGACCATATCTTTGGTCGATCGAGGGGAGTACTGATGAAGAAGACTCGATCGAGTGACTCTCTACTCGATCGAGAGGATTTGTTGCTAGAGAAGACCTCGATCGAGCTGTCATCTGCTCGATCGAGGGGTAGCTGTTGAAGAATTGGTCGATCGAGAGGATGAAGTCCTCGATCGACTGATATTCTCGAATAAAGGCCTCGATCGAAGGGGATTTTCCCTCGATCGAGTGAAACCTGTCACATGCCTTAAGTCCATAGACTAATTAGGTTAGAAGTCGTGTTATGCATTATATAAGACTCTTAGTTCGTCATTAATGAGTTTATTATCGACCACTTAGCAGACACTTATCATTCACCATTAGTTTCTGAACTTTCTTAATCTTTAAGTTTACATTCGGGTTTATTATCGACGCGGATTTGTTCTTTACGCCGGATTTGCTAAGATTGTAAACTCTTTTCTCTCCTTTATTCTTAATCTTTGTTCTAGTCTTAATTACTATTTTACCTTTCTTAATTGCTGCGTTATTGTTCTTTATGCTTGTTAATTACGATTATATCATGTTTAATGTCATATATTCAATCGTCTTTATTGCTAGCATCATTAATAGTATGAGTAGCTAATTCCCTTATATGTTAGGATGAGGAAAACTGTAATAAAGGCATGATAGGATAAAGTATATTAGTTAATCTTGAATATGAGAATCAATCTAAGCATTATAATTGAGGTTAGTCGAATGAGTGCACGCAGGAGACTAGCTAGGTAGTTAACCCCGACCTGGATCGAGAGATTGGAAGGGAAAGGCTTGCTTAGAATTGATAGGTGACTCCTAAGAGGGCGAGAGTTAATTAGGAAAATCCCTAGGGTGGTTTGAGACCGAGAGGAGAAAACCATTGCCCTTCTCTTTGATAGATTGACTGACTTAGTTGACTCGTAGATGCCGATATTGCAGTAGACCGAATCCTAGCATATTTTTCCTTTATCAGATTTATTTCGTGTTAACCTCTACCTTTATTTCTCTTCCCTTAAATCTTATTTAGTTTAGTTTAAAACCAAATCAAAACCCCAGACTGTGACTGACAGACTTAGATTACAGTTAGCTAATTTCCTCCCTGTGGAGATCTACCCTACTTCCGCTATCTTCTTTAGTTAGTAGACTTAGGCTTTTATTTTTGGTGTATAACGACTCGCATCAAATTTTGGCGCCGTTGCCGGGGAGGCAATTTAATTTTCTGTTTATTTATTTCTGTCTCGTCTTAAGGAATTTCTAATTCCTTAAGACTGTTCTTATTTTTCTCTCTATGTGTATGCGCAGATCCCAAAGGCTCGAGTTAGTGGAAGCTGATCCAGAGCCCGAAAGAACCTTCTTACGCAGAAAGAGAAGGTTAGATAAGACTGTTCAGGAGGAAGACTTGAGTACTTCTGACTCCGTCTTCGACAGTTTTATTTTCGAGGAAGATTCGACTGTTGAGACTACCGTACCAACGAAGATGCCTAACATTGCAAGTCACTCTAAGCCCACCGCTGCATGTATACCCCAGGGATTCAAACTTGCAACGGACGAAGATGGAACTTCTTTTGATCTTCGTCCGTCTTATATCAAGCTTGTTCAGCAGGACAAGTATAGGGGTGTGGCTGGGGAAGATCCGAGAAAGCATATGGAGACTTTTGCTGATTACTGCTATTCTATTCCAGTTTCTAAAGGGGTGACACAAGACAAGATCAAGGAGGTCTTGTTCCCTTTTTCTCTTACCGACAATGCCAAAGATTGGTTGAAGAATCTGAATAGAGAAGAACTTGGCATTACTGACTGGACTACACTTGCACTGGCCTTCTACAAGAAGTATTTTCCACCACAGAGGACGAATGCTTTGAGGGGCCAGATTACAAATTTCAAGCAGACAGTTCATGAAAATCTCTATGAGTCCTGGGATCGATTTAAGACGCTAGTGAGGTCTGTTCCTCACCATGGGTTCGAACAGTGGTTTCTATGTAACCAGTTTTACAACGGGTTGTATGATGATCATCGAGCTATCTTAGATGCCGCATCGAACGGGAGATTCCAGAAGGAGATAGATGATGATAAGCGTTGGAAATTAATCGAGGAGATGGCAACCCACTGTGCTGAATATGGTAGTCCGCGAAGTGGTACACGGACAGTAGCTAGTGTTGATTCTGACGGTCTGGATGCTAAATTTGATAAACTGAATGCCAGACTTGACAAATGGGAGAAGCAGGCTGCAGATAACCAGCAGACGGTTCATTTGCTGCAGCGAGACGAAGTGATCACTTGCGAAAGGTGTGGCGAAACTGGTCACACGGCTGTAGATTGTCTTGCAGAAAAGGAGCAAGTTTGTTCCTTTCAACAATATCGTCAAGGGGGTAGTTACTATAATCAGGGGAATATCCATCCCAACTTGAGATGGACGAGCCAGAATGTCCTAAATCCTACTACTCCACCACAGCAGCCGACTTATTAACCGCCGCATAAGCAAGGATTCCAAAAAATCCAGTCTTCACAACAAGCTAGTTCCTCATCTGGAGGAATTTCAGAAGTTGGAGAGCTAAAGTCGATGATACAAGCTTTAGCTACCCAATTGAGCAAATCTGATCAAGCAACGAATGCTACCATTAAACTCTTGGAGTCGCAGATTGCTTAGTTGGCGGGAGCTAGATCAATTAGGCAGCCTGGCCAGTTACCGTCCCAGACCGATAAGAACAAGGAGACACTGAACATGATCACTCTGCGAAGCGGTCTCGCTTATGACAGTCCTGCTGGTACCGTTGCTGATATCTCTGGTGCGCATTCCAATGTTTTGAAGGCTGATGCTGATATTGTGATCGATCAAGGAGTTTATTCTAGTCGATCGAATGATTTGAAGGGAAATTCACTCGATCGAGAGGTTGCTGTTCCTCGATCGAGTGAATCAGAAAGACAGAAGCTCGATCGAGAAGGTTCAGTTGATCGATCGAGTACTTTGACTGATGATGCTGCTCGATCGAGCAGTTTGAGTTCCAAGAATGATCGATTGAGTGACATCGATACTCGATCGATGGGTCCTAATGAGCGAGAAGCTCGATCGAAGGGGTTAAGCAAGCGGATGATTAACAACGCGATTGTCAAGGATACGCAATGTGGATCACCTGACGTTCCAGATCCGTTTCCCGGTCGGTTGAAGAAGGCTAAGGTCGAGAAGGAATTTGTTTGGTTCGCTGACATTGTACGCGATCTTAAAGTGAATGTTCCATTTGCAGACCTCTTATTAAAGGTACCCTCTTACTTGAAATTTATGCGTGAAATTCTTTTACGTAAAAGGTCAGTCGATACTGTAGAGACTGTAGCTTTGACTGAGGAATGCTCCGCGTTCCTCTAGAACAAATGCCCACCTAAACTGTTCGACCCAGGTAGCTTTTCCATACCGTGTCATATAGGTACCTATCTTATAGATAATGCGTTATGTGACCTAGGAGCTAGTGTTAGCGTCTTACCTTTGTCTTTAGCCAAACGGTTAGGCTTCACCAAGCATCAGTGTACCAACATGACGGTGCAAATGGCAGATAGGACCTTGTCCCGACCTTTAGGTAGAGGATGTACCTGTGCAAATAGGGAGATTCTTTATCCCGGTCAACTTCATAGTATTGGACATACCTGAGGATTCTCACACTCCCATCATTTTGGGAAGACCGTTCTTGCATACTGCGCAAGCGGTTATTGATGTCGGGTTACGGACATTAACTTTCCAGATAGGTGGGGAGAACCTCGTTTTCACTCAGTCTCGTGCTAGTAAAGGTCCCATGCTTGTTTCACCATGTCACGCGCTTCCCTTAGCCGACTTCACACCTGATTTGTTTATGCATGACAAAGCTTCGAATCCTATCGAGCCTATAGCTCATGTTTGTGATATTCCTATTGCTACCGTAACACCTCTGCCCATGCTTGGGAGCGAATTTGAGGAACGCGCTGTTGTGTGTTGTCTTACAGATAATAGATCGGCAGCATTGGAGCTGAAGAAGGGAGAGCCATGTTCGCGTGATGGTATCAAGAAGAATTCCAAGAAGGACAAAAGAGTTCGCACATATTCGAGTGATTCGGAAGTGGAGCTAGACTCCAAGAAAAGATCGTATGTGTGGAAAAAGAAGTCGGAAATTACCGCAGCTGAGGGTAATTCCGCAAGTCAAAGGCCTGACGGTGGCCTTGTCACAAAACTATTTGGTTATTAGCCGGGTTTGCAACCCCGTGCAATTTGTAAATAACAATTTATTGCGTTTTCGTTAGACAATTAGACTATTTTCTTCGATTAGACGTTACGTTATAATCCGTAGTTTAGATAAACAATTTACTTTTCCTGTTAGACATTTTTTTGTATTTTTTGGGTATCGTTTTTGCAGGAAAAAGAAGCGGAAATCAATTGCTAAAAGTCGAAGGTTGTGCAAATAGGAAAACCATTCGATCGAGTAAATTGTTACTCGATCGAGAGACTTGGGGAAGAAAAAGACCTCGATCGAGTGGAATGCAAATCGATCGAGGGGAATTCAAAACAATCGAGTAAACTGAGGATCACCAAAAGAAAGTCCTCGATTGAGTAAATCAGAACTACTCGATCGAGCGGTCCTGCCTGAAAAAGTTCTCGATCGAGTAGAATTTCTACTCCTCCCCAGTTTGATGCTGGTTTGGGGAAGCTGTTGTTTTGTGAGTTTTTCTCTTTATTTTTCCATTCTTTGTATATATTTCATCCCTTCGGAACATGAATTAGGTTGTGTTTCCCTTTCCCTTATATGCTGTTGTGTTGTAGCCAATGAGGACATTGTCTGTTTTGGTTTGGGGAGGTGTTTTGCATCCTTTTGCGTCTGCATTTGCATTTGTATTGCATTCATTGCATTCACGTTTACAATTCATGTTAATTAAAAAAACATTTTGAAAAAATCAAAAATATCACGTTTATTTTTGCATATAGTCGAGTCGGATTGGAGTCTTGTTCGTGATGAAATTACACTACAAGTCTATTTTATGCTTTGACTTACTTAGTAAAATCGAAGTAGTGAACTATTGAATTTTGTCTTGGAATTTAAATTTGACTATTAGACTTGACTCAACATTTTGGCAAACTACTTATATATTCTGAGTTTTAGAGCCTATAACTGGTGACATTTATGACCAGTTCATCTAGGAATGAAAGTAGTTACTCCCCACATCTCGTGTCATTTGCTTGTATATGAACTTTGATTTCTTATTACCTGCACGCATTGGGTTTGTGGTCGGTATTACGTGTTTTGAGAATATTTGCATCTCCCTTTTCCTTATTTTACCCCATTAACTCCACAGTAAGCCATATCTGCATGTTGCCCTTAACTACATTCTAAACTGAGCCTACCTTTGCCGAGCTAGTTTAGTAGTCGAGGTATGTTTTACTGTTGTGTCCGTTTTTGACTCGTTTTCATTGATTGGAGTGGGTATTTGCGAGAAAAAGAAGAGAAGTGATGAATAGTACCTCGATCGAGCAGCTTTTAGCTCGATCGAGCAGATGTTGTTGTATGTTACCTCGATCGAGTGACTTATTTCACTCGATCGAGGGGTTTTTCCCTCGATCAGCCAAGAAAGAAAAAAAAAGAAAGAAAATGAAAAATGGAAAAAATATAATGAGAAAGAGTAATTGGCTGAAGTTTTTGTTATTTACACCTCCTATGCTTATTATTATTTGTCGAGGTGTTTTATGGGATTTGTGTTGTATATGCCTAGATATGTTAAGGCATCGAGCTTAGTTTTTGATAGTTGGAAGAATGGAACGAGTTCTATTACGGTCTTGTTAGGAACTAGCTTGGCTATTTACCCTCACATTTCCATTAATTGTTTTGCCCCTTTTTACCAATTAGCCTCACATATCCATATTTTTGCAAATGTTCGGCACCTGATAGTCCTTGAACGGTGGTTATGCGTGTGTACGGTGCTTGAATCATCTTTCATATTAGTTAGCGATGCATGTTGTGTCGGTTGTAGTCTAGGTGAGTGACTGTATTTTCTTCTCTCTTTCTTATACATATTTACTTACCATTTACTTGTTGAGAGAAGAGTGACCCGTGAGAGTCCGAATTTGGTTGAGTCTTCCAGGGTCGAAAGTCTAATTTATTTCCAAGATTGTATAAATTCGCCCACTTTCGTATTAAGCTTTGTAGCGATTGAATGAGTGCATTAAACGGTTTAGCATTGACTTGTAGCTAGCTCTGAGACTTACTCCATTCCCCTAGGTTCATTTAGTTCCATATATCTGCACTTAGTTTGCTTGAGGACAAGCAAAGGTTTGGTTTGGGGAAGTTTGATGCGTGTATTTTATAAAGACTTTTTAGTCCATTTATGCACGCATTTCTATATCATTTAGGTGATATTATGTCACTATATGCCCCTATTTGGCTACCTTGTACTTTCATTACCATTTTGTAGGTACAAGCTGCGTAGTAGCAGAAACCGAGCCAAAACAGTCCACTTTGCATGCATTTAGGAGAATGGAAGGAACGGAACATAAGCTCTTGCATGGGAAAGCGTGAAACCGCTCACAATCAAGTCCAAAGCCATGACCAACACTATAAGCTAGGCCAGAGGACCTCGGTCGACCATATCTTTGGTCGATCGAGGGGAGTACTGATGAAGAAGACTCGATCGAGTGACTCTCTACTCGATCGAGAGGATTTGTTGCTAGAGAAGACCTCGATCGAGCTGTCATCTGCTCGATCGAGGGGTAGTTGTTGAAGAATTGGTCGATCGAGAGGATGAAGTCCTCGATCGACTGATATTCTCGAATAAAGGCCTCGATCGAAGGGGATTTTCCCTCGATCGAGTGAAATCTGTCACGGGCCTTAAGTCCATAGACTAATTAGGTTAGAAGTCGTGTTATGCATTATATAAGACTCTTAGTTCGTCATTAATGAGTTTATTATCGACTACTTAGCAGACACTTATCATTCACCATTAGTTTCTGAACTTTCTTAATCTTTAAGTTTACATTCGGGTTTATTATCGACGCGGATTTGTTCTTTACGCCGGATTTGCTAAGATTGTAAACTCTTTTCTCTCCTTTATTCTTAATCTTTGTTCTAGTCTTAATTACTGTTATACCTTTCTTAATTGATGCGTTATTGTTCTTTATGCTTGTT
The DNA here is from genome assembly GCA_022085475.1 of Heliosperma pusillum. NCBI lineage: Eukaryota > Viridiplantae > Streptophyta > Magnoliopsida > Caryophyllales > Caryophyllaceae > Heliosperma > Heliosperma pusillum. The sequence continues at coordinate 772 of JAIUZE010031666.1, read as the reverse complement.
AATTACGATTATATCATATCTAATGTCATATATTCAATCGTCTTTATTGCTAGCATCATTAATAGTATGAGTAGCTAATTCCCTTATATGTTAGGATGAGGAAAACTGTAATAAAGGCATGATAGGATAAAGTATATTAGTTAATCTTGAATATGAGAATAAATCTAAGCATTATAATTGAGGTTAGTCGAATGAGTGCACGCAGAAGACTAGCTAGGTAGTTAACCCCGACCTGGATTGAGAGATTGGAAGGGAAAAGCTTGCTTAGAATTGATAGGTGACTCCTAAGAGGGCGAGAGTGTGACAACCCTCGCGAATGCGGAAATATAAATCATACAAGCATGTAAATTATAAAGCGGAAATAGGTAGTTTTAAAAACTTTTATACATGCAAGTTAAATAAAACGAGGAGTGTCAAAATATTACAACTAAGTACGGAAATACAACAAAGAGACGGGGTCTCTTAAAAAGTTAGCAAAGAACAAGTGTTTAGCAAAACTAGCTAATATCGTCTAGAGGTGAAACTTCCAGGGACAACGCCCGCTAGCTCACACCCGAACCCAAAATAGTCAAAGCAAAAAGCCATCCATGCACACAACCTGTTCATTCATGAAAAACATGAACGCCACAATCAATGGGGAGTAACTCCGGGTTCTCTTAGCCATATCACATTAAACGTACATAGAAGGAAATACGAAAGTAAAATCATGCATATATAGATATACATGTGAGGTATGATAAGGATATATAGGCAATTCGATAAATAACGATAA
>JAIUZE010031664.1:0-17739 GCA_022085475.1 Heliosperma pusillum | reverse complement strand
ACTTGTGACGGTGTTTGAGTATTGTTATTTTATCGTGTTTTGTAATATTTAGCAAGTGGGAAATTTTAATAAGTAAATTATTTAATTAAAAGGTTTTCAATATATTATTATTTCTCACATGTTAGAAATTATAATACGAGATTTTAGTTTAATTTGATATCATGTAAGTCAAGCGGGTTTTCGTATGAATTAATAAGTCACATGTTAGAAATTGAATGAAATAGCATGAAATGAATGTGATATTATTAGGGTTCAAGCCTCGAGGCTAAGACTCTGTTTCTAGCGGTTTGACCAAACGGGTTTGGTCAAACTAAGATCTAGTCAGCCCCGTTTTGACTGATGACCCGTCGCGGGACTCGGGTCGGGGATTTGTCTTCAAGTAAGGTTTTATTTATGTATGAATGAGCCTTAGTAGATTTGAGGCGATATGATATTTGAATATGATTTATATGCAATTAGTCACAGGATAGGAAGTTTTCCCGTGACTGTTTGATTGTATGGTTGGTGTCGTGTGACTAAGTACCCATAGAGAATTAGGAGTATATGGCGTCTTGACCATTCTAATTCTAAATGAGTTTCTTGGACCATGACATGGATAGGCCTTACTATCTTTAACGAGTATATGTTCATGGCTTGATAGCTTTTGTGTCACTGGCTTGGGCCTTTTGATACCAAGCCGGGGGCATGGCTGCCTAATTGCTTCCACTTTGGGAATGGAGCCAGCTTAAGTACTAGCCATCTCTGCTTAGGGGGTTGCCTAGTAGAGTTTCTCATGGACGGTTATGTCATGGGACGGGGAATGGAATAGCTGTTGTCGCTAGGTCTGATCAGTCTAAGACTAGGATGTTTTCCTACCTTGTGGTATAGCCTCGAGTTACAATCGACTATGGGCCGTGCTAGGAACTTATGCCTGTTTATAGAAGTATTGGTCTTTCATGTTTGTATGATTCTATGAGTTCTAGAAGGTGAGATGCAAGCCGGCTAGGATTGATAGAGTTGGATTACCGATTGTTAACTGATTCACATGATTACGTGTTGATTAGGGTTTGGGTGTATCAGGGCCATGTTACGTGGTAACCGCTGAGCCAGCATACCAGCTTCCCTACCTCTTGTTATATTTTATTATCGGTTTCACATGATAGCTTTCATATGATAGGTTATATGTTAGTTAATTGTTTCATAACATGAAAAGCATATCATATATGTTAAGTTTTGTAGTTTCCATATACATTGCTTTTATGTTATTCATGTTTAATTAAACTCGACATTTCGTGGCTGGGAGAACTCGGAGTTACTCCCCACTGACTGTGGCTTCCGTGTTTATATTTAATGCGGTTGGCAGGTTTGTGATGCATACATTGGGTACATTGACGAGCTAGCGAGCGAAGTATTTACCTTGGACCTATATTCGGTTCTTAGATTGTATATTATTATACACTCTTTTATTTATTTCCGTATTTATACGGGAGATATGTCTCCCGTCTTGCATATTTCTTTTGTATAATATTATTTCCGTTTTGTAATGAACCTTTTTATTTCAGACACCTTTGTTATGTATTCTTATCTTTTACTTAGTTAAATTATTTTTTTTTCTTTCCGCAAATTTGAGGGTGTCACAAGCACGCTCTTCTTCGGTCTTGGAGAAAATAAGGATGTCGTCAATGAACACCACCACACACTTGTCAAGGTACTCACTAAATGTGCGGTTCATTTGATCCATAAAAATAGCGGGAGCATTAGTTAATCCAAATGGCATCACCTTGAACTCATAATGACCATACCTTGTACTAAAAGCGGTCTTCGGAATATCGGCATCACGAACGGGAATTTGGTGATAACCGGATCTCAAATAAATCTTGGAAAAAGTAGAAGCACCCTTTAGTTGATCAAACAAATCTTCAATCCTTGGCAAAGGATACCTATTCTTGATGGTAATCCGGTTCAACTCACGGTAATCAATACAAAGTCTCATAGAACCATCTTTCTTCTTCACAAAGAGAACGGGAGCACCCCAAGACGAGGCACTTGGTCGAATGAAACCTTTCTCAATCATATCGTCAAGTTGCTTCCTTAACTCTTTCAACTCGGTCGGAGCCATATGGTAAGGAGCTTTGGCTATGGGTCCGGAACCAGGTACAAGATCAATAGAAAACTCAACATCACGCTCGGGAGGAATCCCGGGCAAGTCTTCAGGGAATACATCAACGAATTCACGAACTATAGGCACATCTTCAATATTTGGCAAAGAGGTAGTTGAAGAAGTCACAATACACAAGTATGCTTGGTGACCCTTTCTTACCATACTCACCAATTTCATTGCGGAAATCAAAGACACACCCTTTCGGGGATGAGATCCCTTATGGGTTATTCTAACTCCTAAAGGACTCTTTAAATAAATCTTTTGATCTCGACACTCGAACCTAGCATGGTACAATGCTAACCAATCAATACCTAGAATTACATCGAACTCTCCTAGAGGAAACTTAAGGAGATTTGCGGGAAAGATAGCACCCGAAATAGATATTGGAACATTAGGATAAAGAGTAGAACAAGAGATAATTTCTCCGGATGGTAAGGATATGGGAGTATCCTCACTAGAAGTAGGCTCGATTGTTAATTTATCAACATAAGTTGAAGACACAAAGGACATAGAAGCACCGGTATCAAATAGAATAAGACATGGTTGCTCTAAGATTGAGAACATACCCGTAATTATCTCCGGATGAGCATCGGCTTCGGCTCGGCTCAGAACGAAGATAGAACCCTTAGGTTTGGCAATTGGAGGGGGCAACTTACGATCGGGACAATCATCATAACGGTGACCACCCTTTTGGAAAAAGAAGCAAATATAAGGTCGGTTGGAACAAGTCACACCGGGGTGGTGTGGTTGTCTACAACGGTTGCATAAGCGACCTTGAGCTTGAGGAGGAGCATATGGCCTATGAGCCACATTAGAAGTAGCTCGGGGAATGAAAGGAGCGGGAGCTCTTGCATTTGCATTTGGGGGAGGATTGAATCTCCTCTTGTTGGCATAAGAGTTGGAGGAAGACGGAGTAAACGGCCTCTTCCCATAGAAATTAGGCCTAGGAGTGAAGGAAGGAGAGGGATTCTTCATCATAGCTTCATCCTTGATAGCCTTCATGGAGTTCTCGGCCCATAGAGCATCATCATACAATTCCCCAAAGGAAGTACTATTTCTCCTCACCTTGATTTGGAGTAAAGCACTAAGCTTGTTGCGGTAGTAGAAAGCTCGGTCCTCGTCATCTTGTATGAGCCTCGGAGCAAAGTGAGCAAGCTTGTTGAACTCCGTGGTGAAGTCTTGTGCCGACAAGTCGCCTTGCTTGAAGTCAATAAATTCCTTGAGCCTTTGTTGCTTGAGCTCCTTAGGATAAAATCGGCCTTCAACTAGAGCTTTGAAACAAGCCCAATTGAAATCGTCTTCGAGAGTAGCAGTGGCACTAGTAATCGCCCACCAACTATCGGCCTCCCTTACAAGGAAGTGCTTTGCAATCCTTACCTTGTCCTCTTCACGGACTTGGTATAAATCAAACTGCTTCTCCATTTCTCGAAACCATTCCGATAGCTCGGTAGGGTCCGGCTCTCCATCGTAAGGTATAATCTTGCTTCTAGCTATTTGACTAGACACCCAAGCGTAGCCTCCTTGGTGGTTGTCTTCTCTACGAGGGGGAACTTGGTTGGCTTGAGCAATAGTCGCATCTTGCTGATTCTTCAACACTTGCGTAAGAGCTTCTAGCATAACGTTCTCTACTAATCGAGGTCTAACCATCTTCATAAGAAACAAAAACAAAACAAGTTAATCCTAACACTTAGCATAAACAAATAGACTACCAAGTAAAATCCTTAACTTCTACCCATCTCTCATTTATTATTTCAAGGTCAAGTAGTTTAAGTTTAGGGTTCACGTGTGTGCGTCGGGAGCGTTAAAGCTATGATACCAACTATGACAACCCTCGCGAATGCGGAAATAAAACATAACAAGCATGTGATTTATATAGCGGAAAATACGGTGTTTTTAAAACTTTTTACATGCAAATAGAAAATACAAGGAATGTCAAATAATTACAAACTAAAATAGAATATACTACAAAGAGACGAAGTCTCTCAAAAGGTTATCCAATATGAAAGTTATTAGCAAACTAGCTAAACAACGTCTAGAGGCGATTCATTCAGGCCAACGCCCGCTAGCTCACACCCGAACCCAAAATACCACAAGTAAAAAGCCATCCAATCAAGCAACCTGTTCATCCATGAAAAACATGAACGCCACAGTCAGTGGGGAGTAACTCCGGGTTCTCCCAGCCATATCACAATAAACGTACATAAACGGAAATACAAAAGTAGAAGCATGCATATATAGATATACATGTGATATACGAGAAGGATAAATAGGCAATTCAATACATAAGAATATCAATTCATGAAGTACAAAGTCGTAACCATCATATTATAGAAAGACTCGGGGATGACACTCTTAGGCAACCATACACTCTCACTAGGGCTTGCATCTCACCGTTAGCGGCATAAGTTTGATAAGATTGAGACTCGACAAACAAACCATGCCAAGTCATCCAAAGATCATGAATAATCAATCATATAATCATCCAACCAAACGTACAATACGTTGACGACATCTCTCACGGTAAATGCCACGCACTAGCACCGTGTACATGCAAGTATGATTAAAAGGCATCCACGGGATAAAACATTGCCCTGAACGCATACACGATACAATTCATTTCGTATATGTAGACTAATTTCCTCCCGGTAGGACGACGATCATAATACGGTCCTAGTTTAACCTCGCCAGACTCTCGGAATAAACGTTTTCCGATTCGACATGCGATGACATTTTGCATCCAAGACTCGGTCAATCATAGACGCCGAGTACCCCAAATTCGGTAAACCTTCACGAAAGAGGCGGAAAAGAGCACAAGCCTCATAACAAGCGGTACGCTACATGCAATGACACCACCTCGCAAGTATAAAACATTTGACGGCCGGGTCGATCAACGCAAAGCGTTCGCCTCCCAACAACGTCGTCATATGCCCACTAACACATGCAATTAAGCAGTAAGGATACACTCCCCGTTCCGACATTCCAGCCTTACGAACGTGGAGGTAGCCAAGGGAATGAGAGTACAAAGCACATAGAAAATTAGTGCTCAAACCGTAACATTTGTAAAACCGACTCAAAGTGGGACATATCAAAACCCGTCCCAACACATGCGATACAAGCGAATGAAATATCATATATTCGAAACATTAATATTTAAAGTCATTACGTAAATTTATAAGATAAATGAACCATCGGGAATATTATAAATAAAAACGTAAGTAAGAATCTCAAAACAATTGTCAGCGGGTGCCAGCCGGTCAGGTGGACCGGCTGCCGGCTACCCGGCTGGCCCAATATATCATTTGAAAACCAACTGAAAAAGTAGAGTGTCCCAGCCGGTCAAAGGGACCGGCTGCCGGCTACCCGGCTGGGACCCAAGTCATATGAGAAAATGTAGGAAAAATACAGGGGTGTCTCAGCCGGTCGGCCGACTGAGACATAATTCATGCCCAAAATTTCACGTAACATAAACAATATACAGCCACTCCCCAGCCCGGTCGGCCGGCTGAGGTCTATTATGCACGAAAACAACACTTTTAACACTTATGAATATTAACCAACTTCAATTATCATCATCAATCATCAATTCTCATTATCAAATATCAACTAACAACAACTAATATGAACAACACAATTCCTAAGATTACTAATCATATTCTAAATACGATCACTGTCATAGAAAACACATAAAACACGTAAATGATATCGAGTAACCCTTCACCGTTACCTTTTCGCGTCTTCAATCCTCGTCGAGGTCCTCTTCTATCAAGAAGTAGTCTTTGTCGAGGTCTTGGAGGTCACCACCTACAATTAGATAATAAAAGATGAATATAATTCACCTTTGAGAAAGACGGATAAATTGAAAAGCGAGAAAGACGGTAATTTTCTTACCAATACGGATAGAGGACGATGAGAGGGAAAGAATAAGACGAACTTTAGTGAATTTGAGCGAGAAACGAAGGAGTAGTGACGATATTAAAACTTGAGCAAATATGGAGGTTAGAGTTTGATGGTTACTTGGTGAGGAAGAAGAAGATTGAATGTGAGGGAGTTAGGGTTATGAGGGAGTATATGAAGGAGTAAGTGGAAAACACATGGGAAAAGTCCAAAAACGTCTTAAGACGTAACTTACTCGAAATCTCGCGTAAAGTCCAAATACGAACTCGGAAATTCTAAATTAGACACGGGAAATTTAATTCTAAACTAAAACTAAATTTCGCTGAAAAGTATCCGTAAAATATTTTTACTATAAAAATAGGGTATATTTGCGGGTGTTACAGCATACTTCTATACCACTGCATAATGTTAGTCGACAAGGGAATTGTACAACAAACTATGCTCACCTACATAGGCCGTACATAAGGCAAAGGGAAAACCGTATGCAAAAAACACTTCAAGGGGGAAGCCAATACTCTGGGTGGACAATGAGTACTACGAATGGTACACCCCAATCACTCGTCAACGCATTGCTCCCCATAGTAGCCAAGTCGTTGAAGACTACACGGATTATCAGTATTACCACCATACCGCCGCCGATTATCAATTGCTAGTAAGTCATTTTTATTTATTTTACTTTATATCAATTATATTTATTTTGCTTGACTCTTTATTTTTCTAATGTTGATGATTTACATAATGTAGACCGAGAGCAACATAATCACCTACAACACGGCGACAACAATGCTTAATGATATGCCGGACGATGCCCCTTTGAGACATTGCACATTGATTGAAAACATGCGTACTTGCTCACTTAATGCTTTGCGTCAAACCAATCAAGCACATCTTGTCAACTATGAAGAGCCAAGACCACCATCCCCTCCACGATACGACTTCCGCCATTTAGAGATCTGTAGGCAACTTACCCAAGAGAGCGGGGAAGGCGCATCAATGTTAAGGGCAAGAAAGAAAGGGGAAAATCGTCGTCAAGATTAGATATTATGTGATGTGATCTACAAACTTTGGTTATGTTTGGTTTTATTTTAAGACAATTATGTTCGGTTTGGTTTTAGTTTAAAACAATTATCTTGTATGAACATCAAACTTATCTATTTCTATGAAACGGTTTAAGATTAATTCTCATGTCTTAGTTTTTTGTATGTTGTATTGATGATTTGTGGAGCATAATGCTCATGGAACACAACTAATTGAATTTTTTTTTTACTGGTACACCCTCTCGCTATCTGGGAGTGCGAGAAGATGCACAAAACACAAATCACACAGGCAGATTATTCTGTGTTTGGCTGCTGTAGAATCTCACTCTCCGGGAGAGCAAGAAGGTACCGAGGATGGATTTCGCCAAATGCTTGTGTAAGTGCTGCATTTTGTTCTCTACTTCACTTTCTCGCTCTACCGGAGAGCAAGTTCAATTATTTTAAAAAAGAAAAATCAAAATGCAAAAGTTGATGACGTGGACCCATTTTTGGTAAATAGTTTCAAACCCGCCCTATTTTGTTAAATAGTTGTCGTTTGGACCCTAGTTAAGCAAAAAATTCTCATATATAAGTATGAGCAACATAGTTAAGTAAGAATTATGTGACAGTGTTACCGTGATAGCAGCCACTGGCAGGATGATATAACAAATAATATACAGTGAAGGCAGAGTAGCCATTCAAAAATACATAAAGCATCCATTGATAAGTCTCAAATCAAAAATCAAAGCTGTTTAGTGCGAGGTACTTTCTTTTAAAGTAAAAACATATATGACTGCCTTTCATGTCGTCGGGCATGCTGTTCTTATAGCCTTGGCATAGGGCGAGAGGCTCGAGGAACATCCCAGTCAGTGACAATGTGGTTACGAGTGATTTCGTTAAGGGAACGACAACCACTGAGCGCCATTGTCAGCTCAAACTCATCCCTCATCATTTGGAGGACCTTCCTTACACCCGCCTCTCCTTCTGCAGCTAAGGAGAATAACACTGGCCTTCCAATCTGAGTATTTTCACATTAAGCGGGTCAGTTCATTATCCTAGGACACGAGCGCTGGAGAAGAAAGGCCTCTGAAACTAAATGACAATTTATGGGCTATGTTATGTTACTTCGACTATTCACTTTTGCTCGTGTCATGTGGCCCACACGACACTTTTGACAGTTTGTTTAAGACCAAAAACATGGGGCTTTATCACAGAATAGTTGAGAGGGGCCAAAAGGGTCTTCAAACATTGCTCTTTCATAATAATGCTTTTTTACCAGCTAATAACAAAAAGAAACCAAATTAATTTATGGGAATGGGCATTATTCTTCAGCGAATGTACTTACAAATACACCAGCAGCACCCAAGGCCAATGCTTTGAAAACGTCAGTTCCACGGCGGACACCACCATCCAAGAACACAGGAATACGACCTTGTGCCCCTTTGACAACCTACAGATTTCATGAAACTTTCGTCAGTTCAGGATTCTATCACGGGAATTAAAAATGATGATGAAAGGAATAATCACTAACTGTTGCTAAGCATCATCATATAATATTACCTCTTCCAGAGCCATTATAGTAGCGGGTACATAATCAAGCTGGCGTGCTCCATGGTTGGAAACAATAATACCAGCTGCTCCATGTTGAACAGCAAGTTGTGCTAAAAGAAAAAGGAAGGTAAGAATGTTTTCGAAGAAGATTAAGCACAAAATGTGAACGAGAAGAAGATTAATTCATCTTACCATCCTCGCCAGTGATTACACCCTTAACAAGAATAGGGAGACTGGTAATTGTCTGAAGCCACTTCACATCCTATGTTAAAGTCAAGAGAAGAATTAGATCAAAAACTCAAAGTTGTCTATTTAGCTGCAAATTTGTTAAAACAGGGACCAGTTTTACGGTTAATTAAAACTGCATTTATTGCAGAGGGAGACACAGAGCGATATTGATGCAGACAGGTTTAAATCCGTAGTCATCGCCCATCAGCACCATCACCAATGACTTTCCCAGACTTATGCACAACTCATCAAAAGTGTCCCGTTACACTTACCAAGATATAGTGCTGAATTGTAAAAAAAGGTCTGTTACAGAGCTAATTAAGCAAAGTTCAAAAGTGTTTGAAGAGTTGAATTTTGCAATAAGTTTGAACCACCCCACTCTTGATTCCACAAAACAATTGTCAATCCTACGAAGTAAACAATCAAACTATTTCAAATCAACATTGAGATGACATTAACTGACATTACCTTCCAGCTCAGCGAGCGATCAATTTGACCAGCAACATATGAGGCAAGACCAGAGTCATTTGCCTGCAGAACATCAGAAGTTTAGAAACTTGAGACGAATCGAAACAAAAGCCCTTCCTATCTAGAATTTCTCATCTTTTTTACAAAAATACCACTTACTTGGTCCATCTTTCCAAGGTCAAGACCCTCAAAGTTCTTCAGTGTGAGAAAAGGTGGTAGAACAAACCTGAAATAATTGACAAAATATATCACCAAACTCGCCCAGTATAACCCATACGAGTAGTGAAGAATATGTATCTAGCAGTGTACCGATTCTTGATGTCAGCTTCTCTACGCCCCAATCTAGGTGTGTCAACAGTTAATGCAATTGCCTTAAAGCCAGCCTTTTCAGCTCTCCTCACAAGCTGAGCAACTACATTCCTGTCCTTGTAAACCTAATTATTTCAACCACACAACCGTGAATCTCAAGCACATGATTATTTTGGGGACAACTACCAAAACCTAAAAACAAGCGCCAGAAACCCGTTATCTTACATAGAGCTGGAAAAAACGGATGCCTGGTCCGGTCGAAGCAACCTCTTCCACACTAGATGTAGCCCAGGAGGACAATGTCTGAACATAAAAGAAGAGAAACGTAAGTTGCACACTGAAATTCCACCTAAAATAGGTCTGGCCACACGGCCACACCCATAGAGAGAAAGTCATGCGTCCAAAATTGAATATCCTAAAACAAATTGGCAATGAGAACCATGGAATTATATTGCATTGTACCTCCATGTCTCCAACAAAATACGGGTAGCCCATCCACCACCCCAAAAGAAAATATGACCTAATTGTTAATTTCTTTGTCCTTGCCAGTAGTTTACGTATTATATTTTGGACCGTCACAACCAACAATTTCACGTTTCCTTTATAGGCATATTGTGTGTGATGAGAATGAATGTGGAACTTTCTTGCCCAATAGAATGTTCTTACATAAATAACTAATCCAAGAGCAAAACTAATCAATTGGCGGCAGGCCAGGACCGGGGAGTAGTATCTAATTTTATCATTGAAGTGATACACATATTAATTTAAAAAGCATAGGCAGCGAGATAGAACCAAACCATGATAGTTCCAGCTGCTGATGCTGCTCGTGCTGTGGCATACTCTCCTGCATGAGCAATCAGAGGTGAAAAATTCAGTTACTACATAATCCCCAATTATTGAGACATCTCGGTTCTGTTATTTTGGACTACAAACCCGAAGCCAGAAACATTTCCAAACTCTCATTCAAGTTAAGCTAATGCAATGGCAACCAGAACAAATTTGTCTATGAAACATTCAGGAAACGGTAAAATTTGTGCAAGGATAGAATGATCTCAAAGTTAGCGAAGGATACAAGCAAACGTCTGTGGAACCGGCAGTTTGTTCAAAATTTGAATTAGACAGCTCAGTTTATTTCTACTGAACACCTGCTGTCGATCAAATAGCTTAAAGAGAACCAGTTAACAAATAAATGCAGCATTAACAAGTAACTAGGCATTGAAATGTACATCCAGGATTTCTGGTATGAGGTACAGATATACAAGTTTGAAGCATATTAATGATAGGAGCACTGTTCAGCTGTACGTAAATGTTTTGGTAGAGAGAACATCGAGAAGATAGAAATGTGTTAGTTAACGATAAGGGAGCTATGTACAAAGCCTGTATGTATGCAAAATGCCTTCGGAACCCCTTTCTATCATCAAGAAGATATATAGTGCCTTTAAGAGTTAAAGATAACAAGTTGTCCAAAGTTTCTTTATGAAGAAGTAATAAGGGAATAACATCTAAAGATCGGTGATGAAGAAGTAATGTTCTTACGCTGTCTATAAGACTAAAATTAAAAATAAAATAAAAACAAAAAACCATTATATCCTACATCAGTACATCACTTAACAAAGAATTAGATCCAACTTTTGCATGGCAGTTGCATAGTCTAACCTTCAGGGTGTGCCATCTTTTGCATGGCAGTTGGGGCCAACATGATAGGCATGGAGATCTTGAATCCAAGGACAGTGGTTGCCATGTCAATATTGGTTACATCAATCAGAATGCGCGGGCGAAACCTGCACCAAGCCACACATAATTAGATAAGGTATTATTGTTCCAACATAGATTGATGAGAAGTACTGGTAATAATAAAAAGCTTACAGAATCCTGGAGAAAGCGTTTCTGTTCTCGGCCAAAGTCCACTGATCCTCGGCACCTGATGCATAGTAATCATACACCATCTTTGGTAGTTTCTGCTTTGCAATCGCTTCATATTCGGTAACGTTTGTAATCTCACCCATTGCAGCTCCCCTCAAATAACACCTGCTTAAATTAATGATCATCAAGTTAAGTACTATGACTTGTGCAAAACAACACACAAACCTACCATGAAACCCGATACCAGTCATCAAAACAAGCTGTAAAGGTACGAAATTTTACCCATATATGCATGCTGGTTATCACAAATTTTCATTTGTGACGGGCTATCTGTCGCAAGTATAAGACCGGTCAAGCCCCCTCACAAGCCCCTCACAAGCCCACTTGTTCTTTGTGAGAGGGCTTAACCGGTCTTAAAACTTGCGACGGGTCGTGAGACTCGCTAGTTATATAAAATCCTTTCGCATAGGAAGGTCACTAACACTAGAACAAGTAAACCACGTATCCATATAACTCCCAAAAGGGTCCAGATATACGCAACCTTATTACCCCAACGCTTTATATTGTAAATATAAATAAAATGAACCTATACAATATTATTTATGAAAGACGCAGAATATATATAATATATATAATCAAATGTGTAATTTTGAAAGGAAAAGAAGAATACCAAAAGCATACCTTTATTTTGTTTTCTGAGTTGTGGGAGTTCTCTAGGGAGTGAGGAAACAAATACACTCAATATGAGCAAGAGAAAGAGGAAAAGAGCAAAGTTTGTGGTGATAATTATTGAAAATACAAAATAAATTTGATTGGACAAGAATAAAATAAAGACAAAAAACAGATGAGGATGAGATTATGGGAAAAATTGAAGGGTGCGTATTTCATGAGGAATCCTTAACTTTGAAAATCTGTGACTCTCCTCCACATAACCAATGTGTGTTTCTCAGTTTTTCTGATGAAATTATCGGGAGTGAACTACCCAACAAAAACTAAAATGTTGGATAATATTACTATAAATTCAATAAATATTTAGTGGGGATTAATAAATAAAATAAATGTTTGAGGAAGGAAACTACAACTTTTGTTGGGTTTCCAAACACTATTGGCATCTTCTTCACTCTATCTCTAGAACTTTACACGCACACCACAATCAAGAACTAAGATGTCACAAGTCACATGAGAGGACAATATTTATACTTATTGGTGCATGTGCATTGCAACTTCATTATTTTCTGGTGAACTTTATTAATGGGACATACTTTTTCACATACGGATTTTACTCTGTCACATACGCCTTTTACAATTTTACCCTTGTCAATTTTTTTCATTCTCTCACTAATTTAAATTATTTTTCTCCCTTCCCTCACCTCCCTTCACCACCAACACATCCAGTCCGTCCAGTCACCGGCCAACGTTGCTCCGACCGACCTCTTTCTGGCTAACCTTGTCGTGGCCGACTTCATATAGGGCAAAAATTACCATTTGTCGGAGAATCTATTTTTATGATTTATTTTTATATCAAAGTAATTAAAATTTTATAATTAGAAGTAACTATATTTAGGGCTTAATAAAGGAGGGTTAATTGGGGGAAAGTTAGTCGACAAAGGTGGGAGAATATTACACATATTGAAGATCATGTAGTATGTGATGCTTTATTTGTACAAAAAATGAAAACTTTTCAAGCTTTATGTTTTTTCATCTTAATTTCAATGGCGACATAACAGTGGTAGCATTTGATTGTGATTAATGTTTGAAATGGCAGCATTTTTTAGTTACATCATTAGGGGATGGCCGACGGTGGGGAAAGGACTATTGAAAGATGATTCATTTTTTTTTGTAAATATTGAAAGGATAGTTGATGGAAATTTAATGGTAAAGTGTATGTGAAAGAATAAAATTCGTATGTGAAAAAGTAATTCCGTTTATTAATTTGCCTCCTTTTTAATCGTCTCCTATTATGAAATATTATTACATGAATGTTCATATCTTATAAGATATTAAAATATGTTATCTTATGAAAACTTTTCCCCTATTGTATGTGTATATATACCCCTTATAATGGAATAATAAGACATATCTGTCTTCCTCTATTATCTCTCTACCTTCTCTCTAATTCTCTCCCTTCTTTATTTCAAAACACGTTATCAGCACGAGCCTAACCAATTGAGTAATTAATTATTATTGAAATATGATAATATGGAGGTTCATATCAGATCTTATTCTATTATTTACTTAAGGTATGTTTACTGATTTACTACTTGTGAAAACCTATGAATCTACGAACTAAGGACTAAGAATTAATCAAACGATTATTGCATGCAAAGCATAATATTAAATTGTCACATGCTTATCAAACAATTTTCATATTGCCACGTTGAAAATCAAAACATGATATCTAGTTGGCCTTAATTTTGTAACATTGACTTCTCGATTGCTTCGATCAACTGTTGCATCAATATTTTGTTTATATTTAATTTATGTTTACCTGTCTGTACGGTAACTATTAATTTCACGTAACATTGTTTTAATTAATACTATGAACTATGGGGTGCTCCTTTAATGGCTGCAAACCTGCTAATACGAACAAAAGAACAAAATTTGGCGGTCATATCTCTTACCAAACTTATCGATTATGATTCTTATTGTTTAATCGATCTGCTTCTATGTGGTGATTGTCTTCCATAGTTCCATGTATACTTAATTATTTACTTAGTTCATTAATCATTATGATTCATATGGTAAGTTTGAGTTTTAAACTTAATTACGTGTCATAATATGTAACAGCCCAATAGCTAATAAAGTTAAGGGATATTCTACGGTGTACCCCTGAGATTTTCAGTTTTCTACGTTGTACCTCTTTCTTTTTTATAATCTACGTTGTACCCTTAAACTTCTTGTTGATTTCTCCATGATGACCTTCTTCAATCTACATTAACTTTATCGCTTATCAAACAACCGTGTTTCGACCTTTATTTTGACTCATTAATGTCTTATCATCATTCTTTATAAGAAGCATCACAAATCACTTTTAATAAACACAAACTACTATTAAATGCCTTCGTTATAATACATGAAATGCTGATGTGGAATTCATGAATCGTTAGTTATATTCGTATACTATTTAGTGGGTTAATGGAAATTTTGGCGAACTAATAAATAATTGAGTAGTTTCTCGAGTAATTGGTATGGTAAAAACACGGTTTAATAGATCAACTAAGAAACTAATTTAACAAAGACAATCAATAAGGTTATTTTATAGACTAAAGTATAAAGTTCAGGGGTACACTGTAGAATTTCAAAAATGTAGGGGTACACCATAGAAAACCCAAAAACACGGGGGTACACGGTAGAATTTCCCTAAAGTTAATCAAAGAAGATAATTTATAAAGGATCACAATGAGTATAATCTTGTTTGCATATATATATACAATTCGAATTAATGAACTATGAGGATTATTTTGTTGAAAACACATGTTCCATTTATTTTCGTACAATTCATGTACGTTTCATAGATATGTTACTTGAGTTTAACAACATATGGGTTGATTTTGTATGTTTATAATATATATATATATCATATATATTTATCGATCAGTTTTGCTCAGTTATTTCCGCTTGTTCATAATTATTTTGTTAATTATTAAAGATCGTACGGGAAATAACTCAGATTATCATGAATTGCCTACAATTTTGCTGCGTTTGATATTCTTATGACACCGAGAAATGAAGAGTTCTTATTTAATAAGGTAACTAAGTCAATCTTGTATAATGTACATACTATTGGACTTAGTTTTTGGCAAAGGGCATATAATATAATTTTGGATCTGAAGTTCCAAAAGATTTATTTTACAAAGATTTGGGGATATGTCCACATTATGATTTTGGCCTGAAGTTCAAAGTTTTCAAGGTGTGTAATAACTTAATACCGTCTCATCAATACAAAATATTTATATTGTTTAAGTGTAAGTGGCCAGAAGACCACATGTAAATGCTAGTAGCCAGAAGTTCACAGTTGCGATTTGTTTTTAACCGTATTTGAGTTTCAAATGAATAAAACAATCTTTAATAAAGGGAGAATTATTTCTAAATTGATTCTTGTTCACTTGAAGTTGAACAATATAATGAAATCTAAAATTTCATTCATTCCTTGAAGTGAATGTGACATCTCATTAAAACTCTGCCTATAGCAGCCTATAGCAGCGATCGAGATCAAGGCATAATATAAAGCCTAATATTTCGGCCTGAATTGAACCTAATAACGCGGCCTTTGGTGAGCCAAGTAATGAAGCCTTTATTGAGCCGAATTCGAATAGTGAAGGAGAATATTTCATGAAAAGTCATGTTAGACTCATATATCTATATGAGTAAAGAAAAAAAATAAAAATGTTCATATATGAGTTAATTGATATTTATTTTATGGCCTGAAGTTTGTATTGTTTGAAAATACTAAAACTATGACCAGAAGTTCATAGTGTTTATATATACAGAATTATGACCTGAAATTCATAATGTTTACAAATATTGAAACTGTGACCTGAATTTCACAATGTTGATAAATTCTCACATTTCATATAGTGCGTATTATTTGAGCATCATAATTAAGAATGAACTCAGGATTATACATGAATATTTGCAAAAGATGAGATACTCTTAAGAGTTGAGAATCATGTCCAATCAATTAAAAATCATTCCCTGAAGCGAATGAGATATCATGTTTTGAGTATAAAATATATTTATCATTCATACAAATAATGTAGTAATGTAGACACATTATCGTATAAGTGGCATAAAATACTATGTGTGGTATCTCGTATACATACAAGTGACATGTGATCAAGTTATTTAATTTTATGAAGAGATATTATGAAGAGAATGATCACTATAATTCATTGAATTTTCACCGCTTTCTCTGAAAGGGATCGATGAATTATTAATTGAGTTTAACTGAGATTATTTAAAGAATCAGTTATGTTTTGTATTCCTACAAGAAATTTTGATTTATGATTTGTGTTCATACTACAAGAAAGAGCAATGTATT
This sequence comes from Heliosperma pusillum, assembly GCA_022085475.1. Classification (NCBI taxonomy): domain Eukaryota; kingdom Viridiplantae; phylum Streptophyta; class Magnoliopsida; order Caryophyllales; family Caryophyllaceae; genus Heliosperma; species Heliosperma pusillum. The sequence goes on along the minus strand of JAIUZE010031664.1, from coordinate 1,229 downwards.
ATATTCCCTGAAGGAATATTGCGATATTATTTTTAGTCTTGCCAATATAAATAAGACATTAGTTAGTGTCTTATGTCACATATATTCTATCGGGCCAGATTGTGACAACCCTCGCGAATGCGGAAATAAAACATACAAACATGTGATTAATATAGCGGAAAATACGGTGTTTTTAAAACTTTTCACATGCAATTAGAAAGGCACGAGGAAATGTCAATAATTACAATCCGAAATATAAAATATACTACAAAGAGACGTAGTCTCTCAAAATGTGATCAAGTAACAAAGTTATTAGCAAATAGCTAAAAATCGTCTAGAGGTGATTCATCCAGGCCAACGCCCGCTAGCTCACACCCGAACCCAAAATACCACAAGCAAAAAGCCATCAAATCAAGCAACCTGTTCATCCATGAAAAACATGAACGCCACAGTCAGTGGGGAGTAACTCCGGGTTCTCCCAGCCATATCACATTAAACGTACATAAACGGAAATACAAAAGTAGAAGCATGCATATATAAATATACATGTGAAATACAAGAAGGATAAATAGGCAATTCAATATATAAAGATAAGAGCATATGAAGTACAAATCAGTAACCATCATGTTATAGAATGACTCGGGAATGACACTCTTAGGCAACCATACACTCTCACTAGGGCTTGCATCTCACCGTTAGCGGCGTAAGTTTGATAAGATTGAGACTCGACAAACAAACCATGCCAAGTCATCCAAAGATCATGAATAAATCAATCATATAATCATCCAACCAAACGTACAATACGTTGACGACATCTCTCACGGTAAATGCCACGCACTAGCACCGTGTACATGCAAGTATGATTAAAAGGCATCCACGGGATACAACATTTCCCTGAACGCATACACGATTCAATTCATTTCGTATATGTAGACTAATTTCCTCCTGATAGAACGACGATATAAATATCCGGTCCTAGTCTAAACCTGGCCAGACTCCCGAAATCACATTTTCCGGTTCGACATGCGATAAACATTTCGCATCCAAGACTCGGTCAATCATAGACGCCGAGTACCCCAAATTCGGTCGACATTCACGAAAGAGGGGGAAAAGAGCACAAGCCTCATAACAAGCGGTACGCTACATGCAAATGACACCACCTCGCAAGTACACAACATTTGACGGCCGGGTCGATCAACGCAAAGCGTTCGCCTCCCAACAACATCGTCGTATGCCCACTAACACATGCA
>JAIUZE010031662.1:0-18415 GCA_022085475.1 Heliosperma pusillum | reverse complement strand
AAAGGGGAAAGAGCCCGAGATTCCTATTGAGATCAAGGTCCCATTTCCCGAAAGATTAGAAAAGCACACGGAGGAGGCAAAGTATGGTAAATTCCTTGACGTCGTTAAAAACTTAAAGGTAACAGTCCCATTCATTGAATTGATTTCCCAAGTTCCTTCTTATTCCAAGTTTATGAAGGAAGTCCTCAAAAAGAAGAGATCCTTCAATGAGATTAAGACCGTAGCTTTCACTGAAGAGTGTAGTGCACTCTTGCAAAATAAGTCTCCACCAAAACTTAAGGACCCTGGTAGTTACTCCATCCCTTGCACTATAGGCACATATACCATTGATAAGGCCCTTTGCGACCTAGGTGTTAGTGTAAGTGTCATGCCCTTTTCTATGTTTGAAAAACTTAACATGGGTGCTTTGAAATGCACTAATATTACATTGCAAATGGCGGACCGTTCTCTAAAACAACCTATGGGTGTTTTAGAAGATGTGCCCGTCAAAGTTGGTAAGTTTTTCATTCCCGTTGACTTTCTAGTACTTGACATGGCCGAGGACTCTCAAATCCCAATCATTTTGGGAAGACCCTTTTTGCACACCACTGGTGCAGTTTTTGATGTCAAGAATGGGAAGTTAACATTAGAGATAGGAGATGACAAGGTGACCTTTAGTAAAAATTCCACCGTTAGGAGTCCTGTGCTAGAAGACTCATGTTATGTGCTTAATGTTGATGACTCTTCTGTTGTTTCTTCTATGCCTCGATCCTTACTGACGGATCCGTTGGAGGCACAGGTTAGTGTTGATTCTCTTGCAGGTGAGCATACTAAAAGCACTACTGCTAAAAGTGCTAGAAGGGGCTATTCGCGGAAAAGCTTGGCATGGATGGAGAATGTAAAGAACGTTATGATGATGAGCTTGGATGATAGTGAGCTTAAAGATAAAGGATGATTTCAGAGAAAGAAATGGAGTCTAGCAAGACTTTTAAATTGCGCTTCTCGGGAGGCAACCCGTGTTCGTTTTCTCTTTGCATTTTTTTTATTTCCTTTTTCGTTGTTAGGATTTATTTTGCAGATGAAAGAGTTTTTGAAGAATCTATAAAGACCTTCCTTGTCAAGTCTAAAAGACTAGCTAGGGGGAGTCCGCGCTGACTAGTAAGCTTCACTCTTCTTTCATTTTTCCTTTTCCCCATTAAGCATCTCATTGCATATTTTGTCTTTGTCCTCACATTGAGGACAATGTGATGTTTAGCTTGGGGGAGGGATTGCATTTTCCCATTTTTGCATTTTAGTTGATCATTTTTCAAATTTTGAATAAAAGAAAGAGAAGATTTTTGAGAAAATTTAAAATTTTTGAACATAATTGAATGCTTTTCATGCTTTGCTTGTTTGTTTACTATGCTATCATGTTACATTTCCCAAATTTAGAGCTTTCAAAAGATAATGATTCAATATTCATTGAATTGAGCATACATGGGAAAGTCTTGTACACAGTAGGCATGTAATGAATCTATAGATGAGTACGCTTGATCTTGACATTTGGCAAACTACATATATTGTAAGGTAGAACCTCCTTAGACTGGTACATCTATACCCAGTCTCATCTAGGTGTGTGTAGTTCTCCTTGTGATGTGTGTCATGTCAAAACGCATAAGTATGGTTCTCATTTTATTTCTATAAGCATTGCATTCATGATTCACTAAGATTTGAAGCCTTTTTCACTTTGAATTACACCTCAAAATAAGCCCTTTTATACAAATGCTTCACAAGATAATAGCTACATACAAAAACTGCCTACCTTTTGAGCTAGTAGCTAGACTATGGTGTGTGGGTGCTCTTTTGAGAAGATTTGTTCTTATATGACAAAGTGAATTGGGAGTACGAAAATGTTCAAGAAGTGAAGTTATGTTCAGAAAAGAAAAGAAAAGAAAAAAAATGAAATAGAAAAAAAAGAGAAAAGAAATTGAAAAAGAAAGAAAAAGAAATAAAAGAAGAAGTTGTGAGTATCTCCTCAAAATGTCAATTCAATAAAAGGAGTTTACCCTTGTGTTCCGTGTGTAATAAGCCAATTCGTTCATTCTGGTTTCGTTTTTCGTCTTATGGGAATTAATCGAAAGTTTGGATTGAGTATTCATGTATCATTGGTTAGTTGCTAGCTCATTCTAACCTTCATATTGACCATAACTATTTGTCCATCTTTCACCCATTTCCCAAAGCCTTCTTCTTATTTTTCCGGCTTCTTTTCTATGTGCATTGTGATCTTTGACTTGTATTTTGAATTGTTTACCATATTAGACTGCGGACACATTTTCATAAGTCGTAGATAGGTGAGTGTCTCAAAACATTTACACATAAAGAAATCACCTTTTACATACAATGAGTGTTCGAGTGTACCGTGAGAGTCCATTTGTCAAAAGATCATGCAAGAGCCGAAATTCTGTAGTGAAATTCTTTGTGCTACGCCGTTATGTAAATCTCAGCCATGTTTATGTATCATTCTTGCCCACGTTGCTTTTTGGGTTATGATTCATTATGTTTTCAAAGCTTTATGTTGAGATTTGTTTCCTGATGGTGTAGTAGCCAACGCTTGCAACCTTGTCCTGGTATTGTTTGTTATGTTTGCTTGAGGACAAGCAAAGGTTTAGCTTGGGGGAGTTTGATAAGTGAATATTTGTATGGTTTTAACCCCCAATTTAGCTCGGTTTTGTATGTTATTTGTGCTTTGTTAAGCCACTTTATGAGCTAATATCGTCTTCTAGGCGAATTCCTATGTTCTAACATGTTTTGTAGGGAAAGTGACGTTTCTAAGCCCTTTTTCTATATTCCCGAGCATTTGCCTAGAACCCGACGATTTGAAGAAGCAAGCTTGACCAAGTGAAATGCATTTCAAGAAGGTTCACTAATTCGAAAGAGAGAAGAAGCAAAGACAGTTTCGTAGTTGTCGGAAGATCAATCAATTAGGCGGAAGAATTCATCGCTTTACATCAAACCCTATCAACAAACCCGACTCAAGAGGTCAAGGGGGATGTTGGAAGTCAAGTCAAAGCAAAGGGAGATGAAACGTTAGTCAAAAGGACCTGGATGACCACTTACCCGATCGGGGAAGTGTGTACCCGATCGGGTTTTTGTGGTGCTTCGAGAAAACGGCGTCTTCTTCTTACTTTTGTCCTATTTGTTTAATGCCCGACCTCTTCTCCACGAAACCCTAATACTATAAATAGATCATCTAGCCTCTCATCTCAACACACCTCTCTACAATCCTCTTCTCTTCTTCTTACATTTCTCCTTAGATTAGGAGGAAGGGAGAACTAGTCTCTCTTCTCTCATTTTCTTCTTCTTTAGTCTTTAGTTATTAGTTTATTTCTGTCCTTTTCATATCAAAATATTAGCTTAGATTAATAAGAGTTTCAATCTTTGTAGTCTACTTTGTTGGGTACTAGTGTTGTAATTCAAGGATCGTTTATTATGTGCAAGGATTTTCTATTATTGTTATCATTATCGTCATCGATCGTCATATAGGTATTTCTATTTTATCCCTTGTTTAATTTTCTTATTGTTTTCCGTTTGATTGTTATTCGCTTTACATATTGTCTTAGATTCATTTTAGTACCGTTATAATTGTTATTTCATTTCTTAGATTATCAATTAGCGTCGTTATTATCGCCATATAAAGAGTCAAAATCAAATAAACATGTCAATCCTAGTTTTCATTGTTAATATCATTTTAGATTTAGACATTATCATGAGTGAGTAGTCACCTTTCTAGGGTGTAGGGTAGCCATGTTAAATTGATTAAAAGATGTTAATTGGATAAAAGAAATTGTGCCTTTAAAACGTTGTGTCTATGCATGTTTGGATTATAACGATAGTTAACGAATTCTGGCCGGAAATCATCGACTAGTATGGAATTCTTTTCCAAGGTAGACATACGAGAATTGAATAGACAAAGCATGACATGGTAGATTAAGACCTAGTAAATCGCCTAAAAAGCCTGCTAGACCATCTGATCTATGATTGTAATGAACACATCATTCTTACGAACTCACAATGAATTATTTGCATGTTCCATATCCAATTTCATCAATATGTCAATCTACATGTGTGAACCTATTTCCCTAGATACTTTTCATTACTTGCTTTATTGTTTTCATTTGTTTTTATTTTGTTTTCATTTATGCTTTATATTAGTTTAGATATCAAAAACCCAAAAACCCAGAAATCATTAGATAGAACCCAATTGCGAGACACTTCACATTCTATAGGAAACACCATCTCCCTGAGGATCGACCCCTACTTCCCTAATTACATTAATTTGTTATTAGCCTAATCTGGGTAATTTATCTTTGTATTGGGCTTGCGACAGGCCCTATCAGTTAAGTATTTTGAAGAAACCCTAAATCATTGTCCTCAACAGAGTCTAGATTTAAAAACCCTTAAGGAACAAATCTTAGACATTACTGAGGAAAACCAACTTCTGAAGGCCAAAGTCAAAAAGCTTAAATCTAAAGTTACAGCTACTCCAGCTACAACTTCAGATATGACAAATGTTGAGAAAGCCGCTCTTGAGTCTAAAGTTATAACTAATGAAGCTATAATCTCAGAGTTAAAACTCAACATTAAACATCTTCAAGCCAAAGTTATAGCTAATGAGGCTATAACTTTAGAATTGAAGAAAGTCAACGAGCTTTTGAAATCTGAAGCTAAAGCTAAGGAAGTTGTTATCATTGATCATAAGAAATAGATTTCTTCTCTTTCTCAGCAATTGAAAGACATAGAGGCTAAACTCTTCCAAGACAAAGAGCAACAATGAGGAGAAATTTATCTTGAAAAAACGCTTTAACGATTTTCGTGAAAACTTTAAAAAGAACAATCCCTCCAAAGACTCGAATGTAGACCATTCGAAATGTGAAAAAGAAATTCAGTCTTTGAAAGAATTGCTCCTACATGCACGAAAGTTCATGATAAGTGGGAAGGAAGTTAGAAAGTCTTAAACTTCCTTACCATACAGTCTAACAATAACATGAAGATGGGTCTAGGACATGAATGTTACAGTCGCAGAGACCACGATAAGTGCAAATCCACTCCTTCTGATCGTGATTTCAGAAGAAGGAAATATGTCAATCTTTCACAATATCTGATTTGCATTTATTGTGGTCACACATGTCATGTTAAAGAGAGTTGTGTTAAATATTTCAATGATAATAAAAATCAAGCTGACTTTGTTAAAGAACATGACGTGTCCAATGTTGATGAGTCTGAACCATAACCTGAATGTGAAGAAATCAGAAACAATAAGTTCAGATGGTTTTATGACATGGCTTTTGATTACACATCAAAACGTTCAACATCTAAAGCCAATATGAATCAAAAGCACTCATTCAAACCCAATGTGCATCGTAACAATATAAAACCTAGAATGCATTATGACAATAATAGACCTAGACAACTTATGTTAAGACCAAAAGAATTATAAAACAGGTTTGGGTTAGGAAGGATCAAATTTACAAAATCACTAACAATAAAGGACCCAACTTAGCTTGGGTAGCTAAAATCTGTATTTGATTCCCTTGCAGATAATCGTGAAAGAGAATAATCAATGGTATCTCGATAGCGAGTGTTCGAGACACATGGCCGGAAATAAAAATATTTTTTTTTGACGGTGGTAAAGTTATGTTTGGAGATAACAAGAAGGGCAAAATAATCGGTGTAGATAAGATTGGTATATATTCTTCACATGCTTTAAATAATTTTTATCTGGTAAGTGGTCTTAAACATAACCTACTAAGTATCTTTGAACTATGTGACAAAGGCAACAAAGTCGCTTTTCATTCAAATGTATGTCGGATCATAGTTGAAGGTACTACTAATGTCATTCTTGAGGGTCTACGTAAGATGAATGTATATATGATTGATTTGAATACAGTCACTAGAAATTCCCTTATGTGCATGAAAGCTACCGTAGATGATTCATGCTTGTGGCACAAGAGGTTTGCACAAATTAGTCCAACAATTTTAAAGAAACTCAAATTGTGGGATTTAGTTGAGGGCTTACCCTCAATTAAATTCGAACAAGTGAAAATGTGTGACTCATGTGCCCGGTGCAAACAAGTTAGATCTTTATTCAAGCCAAAACGAGTAGTAAGTACAGATCGTCCACTTGAGTGGGTACACATGGATTTGTGTGGACCAATGAAAGTTAGAAGTCGTAGTGGATCAAGGTACGTTTTCGTCCTAGTCAACGACTACTCAAGGTATGTATGGCCTATCTTTCTATTTAGTAAAGATGAAACTTTCGATGAGTTTGTAGTATTAATGAAGCTTACCCAAAACAACTAGTATAAAAGGTTAGTTTCTATTCGTACTGATCATCGCACATAATTTGATAATCAAGATTTTATAGAATATTGTAGGGAGAATGGTGTAGGACATCACTTTTATGCACCACGAACCCCACAATAAAATGGCGTCGTTGAACGTATGAATAGAACGCTAGAGGACATGGCTCGCACTATGCTTTTTGTAGTGGCCTTCCCAAAAACTTTTGGGCTGAAGCCATTAGTATTGCATGCTATGTGCACAATGGAGCTATGATTAGACCGATTCTCAAAAAGACTCCCTATGAACTTTTAAGAGGAAGAAAACCCAATATAGCTCACCTCTGTTGCTTCGGTAGTAAATGTTTTGTCCATAATAATGGAAAAAGTAACTTAAACAAGTTTTATCCACGAAGCGACAAAGCTGTGTTTGTTGGTTATTCTAATCATAGCAAAGCTTATAAAGTCTTTAAATAAAAGAACATTGTGCATAGAAGAAAGTGTTCATGTCCTGTTCCATGAAGATAATGTGCTTGAACAAGCTGAATAGGATGAAAAAGAAGACATGTATGATCCCGACTTTTGCCTTACAAGGGATGATTTACTAGAAAATGGTGAAGAAGTTATTGAAGGAATCAATGATGAACTTGATAAATCCGCAAATGATCTTGAAAAGACAATTGAGACAATTGTTGATGATACGAATGTCTCCTTTTAAAACAAGAATGAGGAAACCAAAGTTATAAGTAATGATGCTATAACTTTGGACCCAAATCAAGATGATGTATCTAAAGTTGTATCAACTTCAGCTACTACCCCGGAGTTGAGCTCAGAGGGAACCATGAAAGTCCATAGACCTTAATTAGACTCTTCTAATTAGTTACTAAATTACTTGTTAATAGTGTTTAATGATCTATGTAACATGCATGCAAATATAAAGACATTTGTATAAAAGAAAAAATTTTCTCACATTGAAATGGAAATAAAAAGGGGCACAATAAGAACTCCTTCATATTAATCTTGAGCTATAATCAAGGATGATCCCAGAATAATCTCCAAATTAGAAGACCTTCTTTAAGTTTCACCAAGATGAAGCAAATAATCTATCCTTATTATTAACTAGATAATAAGATAGATATAATACTACTAATATTAGTAAATATTACTACACTAGTAATACTTAGTAAATATTAGTATTATGAGAGTTTAGTAAGAAGATGAGTAGGAGAAATAAGCAAGAATGAATAAAGAAGACAAATAAACAACAATTGGCCTTTTATAGGCACATATGGCCGGCCCCTACATGCAATTGTAGGTGATTTTCTTCTTATTTTAATCCTCATGCAAGGTGGTGGAGTGTCGTGTTGAGTGAAATGATTTTGGTATACTATTCATGTCATAATCACATGTGACTTGTGAGCATGAACAAGAGTACCCATCATCACCCTCCACTACTACAATGACCGACCACATGTGGCCTTTTATGGTCCATTTTGATTTTTGATATTTGTCCCACAAATACTTATTAATTTGATCATATAACAATTATATGACACAAATTAATAAACAATATGTACTTAACATTTAAGTTATATTTTACCATTATATTAATATATAATGGGTCCCATAATGCTTAGTTAATTTATTTTACAACTCCTTGTAAATATAATTAACTAATTACCTCTACCTCAAAATATATGTAAAAACCTCAACTAATTTAGTAGATTAACGATTAATTACTAATTTAGATCTTATTTAATCATTTAAAATAAGATATAAATTTATTAGTCAATTATCGCATAATTGAAAAATAAACTTAATCGAATTGGAGTTCTTAACTTAATTTCTAACAATAAACTCTCCTACATATCAAATATATGTAATGGACTAATCAACTGTATCATATACAAATAATTAGTTACTATTTGGATTTCATCCTATAGGTGTGACCGAAAGGGATCAGTTGATCACCGTTGTCATACGACAATAACGTCAAACTCTAGTCATCCAACCGTTATAGATTTATGTTAATCAACTGACTAATCATATATATATAATCAATAAATATCCCAATTATATTCCTTAATGAGATTTAATATGTGGCGCACTATTGTGGAGGACACCTAGTCTAACAATCTCTCACTTTTCTGACACAAGTGTGCGTCACCAATTCTCTTGTCACTTTATCACATCTACCACTCAACACAAGGTGTCTTTCACGTCGCACTTGCAATTGATTATATCTAGAGTGGTTTCCTCGATAGGGAGAGTAACCGTCTGACCGGAAAATCTACCATAGATACCTTTCCAAGTGTGGCCACGCATTTACAGTAACTACTCCTCGAGTGGCCTAAAGATGTTTGTACCCAACGTGGGTGGACAATTCCTGTTGATTCATCTACTTTGTATGATGCAGATCACCATGACCCAGAGGATGTCTATCGGCCTCCTTTTACGGCACGACTTAGAATATTAACCAAAACCAATCAGAAACTGCACCGACTGAGATAGACGGTCGCGAGTCAAAAGAATCGACTCATAGGAATAAGATAGAAGACCCTGCCACGACCAGGCATCAATTAATTGATTTAAGGGTCTCTACAAAGGTCACTGTCCGACAGAGTGTCATACAGTCTGTCTATGTAATCGCCCAGTCATCTCCATGACCCCATGGTGCTGAATCAACCATCAATCGACTTACAGTCTAGTCACTTCGAGACGTCACCTCATTGAGTGACTAGGGACAAAATACTAAGTTCGTTTTATTCACTTGAATAGGGTCCAACATTGTCTTACAAACCATTCGGATAAACAAAGTATTAAATTTAGTCAAACTAAATAAAGAAGTTTATAATAAAACATGAACAACGAATTCAATTATCATATATGAAATAATTAATACATCATTCAATTATTACATATTACATAATCTAAAGAAATTTTGGTACTCGCCTCAATCCCATTGTGACGATATGACCGTCATGCTTAGCCTTTGATAAAGGCTTGGTTAAAGGATCAACAATGTTGTCATCTGTCCCAACCTTAGAAATGTCAATTTCCTTTCTGTTCACGTAATCTCTAATTACATGATATTTCCTAAGTACATGTCTAGACTTATTACTAGACTTGAGCTCTTTTGCTTGAAAGATAGCCCCACTGTTATCATAATAAATCGTGATAGGATCTTTGGCAGTAGGGACTACCGTTAGTCCTTCCAAAAATTGCCGAATCCACACATCTTCATTTGCAGCTTCAGACGCTGCAAGGTACTCTGCTTCTATTGTAAAATCCGATGTAACGCTTTGCTTGAAACTCTTCCAGCAAACAGCTTCTCCATTCATCATATAAATATAGCCGGATTGAGATTTCATATCATCCCTATCTGTCTGGAAACTTGCGTCTGTGTAACCCTTTACACGTAACTCAGTCTTACCTCCAAACACTAAGAACAAATCCTTGGTCCTTCTCAAGTACTTAAGGATGTTCTTTACGGCTATCCAGTGACTCTCACCTGGATTGGCTTGGTAACGACTCGTCATGCTCAAAGCATATGCAACATCGGGATGAGTGCACATCATAGCATACATGATTGATCCAACAACAGATGCGTAAGAGATCAATTTCATGCGTTCAATCTCCACGGGTTTGGTAGGACACTCTGACTTGCTCAAGGTGATCCCACTACCCATAGGAAAAAAGCCTCTCTTAGAGTCTTTCATGTTGAACCAATCAAGAATTTTATCAATATAAGTTTTTTGACTTAATGCTAGTATCCTTTTAGATCTATCCCTATAGATCCGGATACCTAAGATGCGCTGGGCCTCTCCTAAGTCTTTCATTTGGAAATGAATCCCTAGCCACTCCTTCACAGAAGTGACCATTGGTATATCATTCCCAATGAGTAGTATGTCATCTACATACAAGACTAGAAAAGTTACTTTACTCCCACTAAACTTCATGTATAAACATGGTTCCTCGACACTTCGAGTGATACCATTTTGTTTAATTACATGATCGAAACGATGATTGCAACTCCTGGATGCTTGTTTAGGACCATAAATAGATCTCTTAAGTTTGCATACCTTCTTAGGGTTTGATGGATCCACAAAACCTTCAGGTTGTGTCATGTACACTTCCTCTTCTAGAATCCCATTCAAGAAGGCGGTTTTGACATCCATTTGCCAAATCTCATAATTATGAAATGCGGGAACCGCTAAGATAATCCTTATGGATCGAAGCATGGCGACTGGGGCGAAGGTTTCGTCATAGTGAAGACCATGAACTTGGGTGAAACCTTTTGCCACCAATCTAGCTTTGTAAACATCATTATGTTTATCTATGCCACTTTTGATCTTATTGATCCACTTACACTGAAGAGGTCTTACCTCCCTAGGTAAATAAAGCAAGTCCCATACTTGATTGTCGTACATAGAATCCATTTTGGATTGCATGGCTCCTAGCCATAGCTTTGACTCAGGACTAGAAATGGCTGCTTAATTTGTAGGTAGTAGGTTCATTACTTTCAAAAAGTAATACATTATAGTCACCACCTTCCTCTATAATACCAAGGTATCTATCAGGTTGATGACTAATTCTGCTTGACCTCCTAGGTTCCAAAGGAATTATGACCGTGTCAGACGAAGAAGGAACGTTTTCCTCGTTTTCCTCTACGTCCTTTTCGGTTTGTGGCTCTTGAACTTCATCAAGTTCAAACTTTCTCCCACTCTTTCTTTTAAAAATAAAATCATTTTCTAAAAAGACTGCATCAGGAGACACAAACACCTTGTCCTCGTGTTAATTGTAGAAGTAATAACCACGTGTTTCCCTTGTATATCCTACAAATAGACATTTGTCCTATTTGGGTGCGAGTTTATCGTCAGACTTATTCTTAACAAACGCCTCGCATCCCCAAATTCTCATGAACGACAAATAAGAGACTTTCCCTATCCATATATCATATGGAGTCTTGTTTGCCGCTTTAGTCGGGCTTCGATTTAGTGAGAATATTACAGATAAGACAGTGAAACCCCAAAAATAATCAGGAAGCTCTGTTAGACTCATCATAGATCGAACCATATCTAATAAAGTTCGATTTCTCCTTTCAGACACACCATTTAATTGAGGTGTGCCAGGAGGAGTCCATTGTGATACTATACTAGAATCCTTTAGGTGTGAATCAAATTCATTGTTTAAGTATTCACCACCACGATCGGATCGTAGGGCTTTAATCTTTTTATTCAATTGGTTTTCTACTTCATGTTGAAATTCTTTGAATTTTTCTAAAGCATCACTTTTGTGCCTCATTAACTAGACATATCCATATCTACTCAAGTCGTCGGTAAAAGTAATGAAGTAGGGATAACCACCTCTAGCTTGGAGAGTCATTGGGCCGCACACATCCGTATGTATAAGGCCTAATATATCACTTGCTCGTGTCCCTTTTCCCGTAAAAGGAGCACGAGTCATCTTGCCTAGAAGACAAGATTTGCATACACCATAGGATTCGTAATCGAATGGTTTGAGTACTTTAGATGAACAAGTCTCTTTATGCGTCGTTCGTTTATGTGCGCTAAACGACAATGCCAAAGGTATGATTGATTAGGTTCACCTGTTTTAAGCCTCTTGTTTTCTACATGATAGACCTCTTTTGCAATATCTCGAACATAAATACCTCCAATAGAAATGGCCGTGCCATAAATCATTTCATTAAATGAAAAAGTACAATGATTGTTCTTAATACAAAAAGAAAAACCTCCAATGTCTAATACGGAAATGGAGATAATGTTCTTGGTAAGAGTTGGTACATAATAGCAATTATTATAATTAATACAACTCTAAACCATTAGGCAAAAGAAGAACATAGGTGCCCACGGAAACTGCGGCTACCTTATCTCCATTTCCCATGCGCAAGTCCACATCACCCTTGGCTAGTGCTCGCGCGTCCTTCAGCCTTTGTACATGATTACAAAGGTGAGAACAACAACCGGTATCAAATACCCAAGAAGATGTACTAGCAAAATTAATATCTATCATATAGAGTGATGAAAAAATTTTACCTGACGTTGTCACACAACTGTCCTTCTTGTCTTTCAGGTATTTGGGGCAATTGTGTTTCCAATGCCTTTTGCCATTACAATAATAGCAATCCGCGTCCGCGTACGTGTTTGTTGACTTTGGGCTTGGGCTTCATAAAGACCTTGCCCTTTCCCTTGCCAACTTTCTTGAAAAGAGTCTTACCCTTTCCTTTGTCCTTCTTTACACCAAGGTTCATGTTCTTCAATCTCATTGAAAGAACATCTTTGTGTTCACTCCCACTAGCATCCATGTCCCTCTCCGCTTGGGTGAGGAGTGCATGGAGTTCATGGAAACTCTTTTCCATGCCATTCATGTTGTAGTTCACCCTAAAGTGGGTGAACTTTGGTGTGAGTGAATGAAGGATTCTACCCACCACTAGCTCCCTTGGTATCTTGCACCCTAGACGCTCTAAAGTGTCGGCGTGCTCAACCATTTTGAGCACGTGTGGGCCTACGTTTTAGCCCTTTTGGAGCTTAGTTTCAAAAAATTTCGTTGCCGCCTCATATTGGAGAATTTTAGGGGCTTGCGAAAACTTTGATATTATCCTCGTGAATATCTCATATGAATTGAGGGATATCAATTGGAGTTTGAGTTTGGGTGAGATGGACCAAATCAAGACATTCTTGACGTCATTGGCAACCTTCAAATAAAGGTCATATTCGGCCCAAACCGCCGCGGTCGACCTTGACCCGGGTTTGGGGGGAGGGGCTTTGATCAAGTAGCGAAGCACGTTATTGGATATCGCGGCGCTCTTGATCGTTGATTCCCATTCAACAGAGTTACTACCGTCATCTTTTAGGACACATTTGTTCATGATGGACCTCAAACATGAGTCCTTACCCAAGGTTGCGGTATTATATGATGTTGACATTGTGCGAATATGGTTACTACAACAAAAGAAATATATAAACATTCATTGTTATGATAATTTACTTGAAAAACATTTTAATAAGTTTAGCATTTATATAATGACCCCTCACTAAATTATATAAATGATTCCAAGACCCATCTTTAAATAAAAATAGTCATCGTATGCTACCTTTATCAAAAAATGGTAAGTCATTTCTAGACTAATTATACCCCTAGAACTCTTGGTTGACGGATTTCAACTAAATCCATCTCCTAGTCCCAAGATAACGCTTATCCCGTTGAGTCCAATCCAATTTTGGCTTGTGATCGTAACACCCTACTTACCCGAGGTAAAAAAGGACCCACGAGCGTGGTAGCCCTAATGAACACGGGATTCATAGGTGTTACTAATTGGTAAGGCTAATCTCAATTTTTAAATATGTGAGAGATCTTGTCAATTTAGTCATTAATTCCTTATAAGTGAACTAAATCGGTGAATTGGATAACGTTGAATTGACAATAACGGAAAAATAAAATGCATGTGTGACGATTTTGGCATGAGCGGAAATAAAGCAAGCAACCAAGCAACGAAAAATCCTAGTATGGCCACCTAGCTAATCAAATTAACTAGATAATTACAAATTTGGAAACCAAATCCTTGGTCCCTTGCCTCTTCACTTGGAACGCCTTCCAAAAATGGCACCGTCTTGAGGGAGTCACTAGTCTTCATAAAAAATAATTACAAATTCAAATTCCTATTATACATTTGTTATATAAAATGAAATTATTAATTATTACAAACCGCCAATACGAGATCGCAATAAAAGTTACAACCAAACCATTATTCCCTTACATTACGGGTAATAACGATTAAAAATAATTAGGTCATACTAGGTACAAAATTTGCATAAATTATTAAATAAATGACATTCATTCATTCAACCATAAATAAAATAAATTGCTGCAAAATTCATGCCAAAATCGCCCAAAACACATTCATGCTCATTGTAGCTCGATTTTACGGGATTTGTAGATTTTTAACCATTAAAAATCAATAACAACAATTAAATCTCAATTAAATTCAAACTAACTATCTAAACTGGTTTAGAACTCAAAATTAGTTCCTACTAATTTTGTTGGTCATTAATTAGTTCGATTTGATTTTATTTGCTAAATATAACGGTTTAATCATAACTTTTATGAAATAAACCCAAAATAAAATATAAACATTATAAAAATTTGAAACCAAAAATTTTGTAGATTCTGGAACATTTCAAAGAACTCCAAAAATAAAAACATTTTCTCAAAAATTTTAAATTCATTTTATGAATAAATAACTTTGTATTTAACGGTTTTATGAAATAAAAACCATTAAATATAGTAAAACAGTGAAAATTTTTTTGACATTTCACCAAGATTTTAAAAATCCGAATGTAAAATGTACCAAAAATTTTCATGACCAGAAAAGAAAGTTTCAATTTTATGAACATTATAATCTCATATTATCGACTTTTATCTTATAAAAATCAATAAACATGCAATACTTTATTAAACGTCACGAAATTTTACATACTGTATGTAATACATTCATGTGAGATCATATTAAAATTATATGGCCAGAATCAACATGCAACTATTTGTTAGTTAACTTTTAACATAAAATATGCATATTAACTCGGTTTAAAAGCCAAAAATCAAAATAAATAGCAATTTGATCCCTAAAATCACGAAATTTGACCAAAAATATTTTGCGATCAGTAGGTATACATGCACCAAAAAATTTTGTCCAAATCATATTTTAACTCATATTTTTGATTTATTAGTTATCTTATAAGTATTTATAAAAAATCCCAAAAGGAACATGCACCCTACAAGCTAGCTCTGATACCACATGAACGAACGTAGACCTTAATTATACTCTTCTAATTAGTTACTAAATTACTTGTTAATTTAGTGTTTACTGATCTATGTAACATTCATGCAAATATAAAGACATTTATATAAAAGAAAACTTTTCTCACATTGAAATGGAAATAAAAAGGGGCACAATAAGAACTCCTTCTTATTAATCTTGAGCTATAATCAAGGATGATTCTAGAACAATCTCCAAATTAGAAAACCTCCTTTAAGTTGCACCAAGATGAACCAAATAATCTATCCTTATTATTAACTAGATAATAAGATAGATATAATACTACTAATATTAGTATATATTACTACACTAGTAATACTTAGTAAATATTAGTATTATGAGAGTTTAGTAAGAAGATGAGTTTTTAGAGAGATGTAGGAGAAATAAGCAAGAATGAATTAGGAAGAAAAATGAACAACAATTGGCCTTTTATAGGCACATATGGTCGGCCCCTACATGCAATTGTAGGTGATTTTCTTCTTATTTTAATCTTCATGCAAGGTGGTGGAGTATAGTGTTGAGTGAAATGATTTTGGTATACTATTCGTGTCATAATCACATGTGACTTGTGAGCATGAACAAGAGCAACCATCATCACCCTCCACTACTACAATGACCGACCACATGTGGCCTTTTATGGTCCATTTTGATTTTTGATATTTGTCCCACAAATACTTATTAATTTGATCATATAACAATTATATGACACAAATTAATAAACAATATGTACTTAACATTTAAGTGATATTTTACCATTATATCAATATATAATGGGTCCCACAATGCTTAGTTAATTTATTTTACAAGGAGTTATTTTACAACTCCTTGTAAATATAATTAACTAATTACCTCTACCTCAAAATATATGTACAACCTCAACTAATTTAGTAAATTAATGATTAATTACTAAGTTAGATCTTATTTAATCATATTAAAATAAGATATAAATTTATTAGTCAATTATCGCATAATCGAAAAATAAACTTAATCGAAGTTGAGTTCTTAACTCAATTTCTAACAATAAACTCTCCTACATATCAAATATATGTAATGGACTAATCAACTGTATCATATACAAATAATTAGTTACTATTTGGATTTCCTCCTATAGGTGTGACCGAAAGGGATCCGTTGATCACCGTCGTCATACGACAATAACGTCAAACTCTAGTCAGCCAACCGTTATTTATTTACGTTAATCAACTGACTAATCATATATATATAGTCAATAAATTTCCAATTATATTCCTTTGAGATTTAATACGTGGCACACTATTGTGGAGGACACCTATTCCAGCAAACCAATCTTGACTCTGAGTCATTTGAGGGAAGTGAGATTTCATTAGATGATGATGAGCCTAAGAACTCCTAGAAATGGAAGTATAAGAGTTCTCATTCTATGGAAAGTATCCTAGGAATTTTGAATAAGGGAGTTCAAACAAGACGAACATTAAATAACTTCTGCTCATTCAATTCTTTTCTGTCTATCATAGAGCCTACCAACATCAAAGAAGCACTTGCAGAATCAGACTGGATTTTGGCGATACAAGAAGAGCTTCAACAGTTCGAACGTTATAAAGTTTGGCATCTAGTGCCAGGTCCTAAAAATTGAACTGTAATTGGTACTCGATGGGTATTCAGAAATAAATCTGACGATAGATGAGTTATAGTAAGGCTCGATTGGTCGTTCAAGGATATAATCAACAGGAAGGGATCGAATATAACGAGACCTTTGCACCTGTAGTAAGACTTGAGGTTATTCGTCGGCTTATTGCCTTCGCAGCTCATAAAGGAATGAAATTATACCATATGGACGTTAAGACTCCATTTCTTAACCGTTATTTGGAAGAAGAAGTTTTTGTTGAACAACCTCCCGGATTTTTAAATAGCAAATTTCAAAACTATGTTTTTAAACTTGATAAAGCATTATATGGTTTGAAACAAACTCCTAGAGCATGGTACGACAGATTGTCCAATTTTTTAGTACAGAACGATTTGAAAAGAGGATATGTCGAAAAAACCTTATTTATAAAATCCGAGAGTTATGATTTACTTGTTGCTCAAATTTATGTAGACGATATTATTTTTTGTTCTACTAACAATAAATTGCGCAAGTTTTATTGAGATTTAATGACCTCAGAATTTGAAATGATCATGAGAACTAAAAGTCTTCCTAGGATTGCAGATTCAACAAACGAAAGACGGTATAACGATTCACCAACAGAAATATGTCAAGGAGCTAATCAGAGAGTTTGGTATGGAGAACGCTCATCAATGGACACACCTATGGTAACTGATAAAAAGTTAACCTTAGATGAACATGGTAAGTGTGTCGATGAGACTACATATCGAGGTATGATTGGTTTTTTATTATATTTAACTTCAAGTAGACCTGACATTATGTTCAGTGTATGTGTCTGTGCCCGATTTCAATGGTGCCCTAAAGAGTCACATACGATTGCAGTTAAACGTATCTTGAGATTTTTAATTGGTTCATCTAATTTATACCTATGGTATCCACTTGAGTGTAATTTCGATTTAGTAGGATATTCAGATGCAAATTATGCAGGATGTTCTTTAGATAGAAAAACTACCTCTGGATTCGCTACATTTGTTGTATCATGCATTATCACTTGGGGTTCAAAGAACCAAAATTTTGTTGCGTTGTCTACTGCTGAAGCCGAGTATATAGCTGTCGGACTGGTATGTTCTCAGTTACTTTGGTTAAAGCAACAACTATGTGATTATGGTGTAAATGTCGGTTGTATGCCTATATTTTGTGATAATACGAGTGTTATTATTATTGCTAAGAATCCTGCTCAACATTCTCGTACTAAACATATAGACATTAGACACCATTTCTTACGCGACCATGTAGAAACAGGCAACATTAAACTAGAATTTTGAAGTACTAAAAATCAATTGGCTAACATTTTAACAAAGGCGTTAGCTATAAGACGTTTTGCGATTTTGCAGTTGGAAATTGGTTTAATCAGTAGCAATTAAATTCGTTATATTTATTTTGCGAACCTGCGTGACTGGTTAGAATAAGACAAAATTGTATGACTGTATCCGTATATTCTGTTGCAGGTATATTTGTGTTTAATATTGTGTATTTTACGTAAATATCTTGTGTGACACCCTCAAATTTGCGGAAAGAAAAAAAATAATTTAACTAGATAAAATAAGAGAATACATAACGAAGGTGTCATAAATAAAAAGGTTCATTACAAAACGGAAATAATATTATACAAAAGAAATATACAAGACGGGAGACATATCT
>JAIUZE010031660.1:0-11751 GCA_022085475.1 Heliosperma pusillum | reverse complement strand
ACAATCCACCAATGACAAAAACAAGACAAAAAGACTCAATTCTTGTGACACTCTTCTCTCACTCCCCCTCCTTATATCATCCCTCAAGACTAAAGACACGACATGCCACCTACTCCGACTCAAATCAACTCCTCCCTCCTTATAGCTCCAATTAAAGTAGTATGACCATATTTGCCTTATCCCAAGGCATAGCGAGATGGTCTTTCTCAACAACCTCCATACAAATCCACTCCTTATATCACCCCCTTATTACTCCACTAATGCAAATCATGGTTACTTGGTTGGCCCCAAACTTCACAATTTGCACAACCAAGCGACCACCAAAATAAATCCACCAATTTGAAACAAAGTTTTGTGACTCAAAAAAATAAAAATAAATGGAGTCCTAAGCTAGCCTCCTTCCAATTTTCTCCTTCCAATAAAAATAACAATTTATAAAACCAAATCTAGACTCAAACCAACCTAAATAAAAGGGTAGTAAGGGTAAGAAAAGGATCGAACCCAAGGGAAAGCGGTATTAGCTAAAATAATCTAATCTAGACTCTTGCAAAATATCAATTGACAAATCTAATGACTCTAATCACAAATTAAGACACTAATTACTAATTAAAATATTAATCAAAACAAAGACTTAAATTAATTACAAACTATGATATTCACAATGGAAAACATGTAGGAAAACATAAATGGAGAAAGTTTTTCATGAGAATTGATTATCAAGTCTAAAATTACCAATAACAACTAAATACTCAAAGATTCAAATAAGGAGAAGTAACTGAGTGCAATTATCCCAAGTTCCCCCACAATTAACAAAGTAAAGACCCCTCCTTTCCTCCCATCTCTAATTATCTATTGCAAGCTTCTAAGAATTAGCCACCATGAATTAAACCATCCATAAATGACTCAATACAACTCTACTAATACTTATTAAAACATAAGCATACATAAAGATGCAAGCTTTAAGCACAAAACCATAGAAACATGCCAGAATCATGTAATAAAACATTAAACCATGTCCTAAATACACAATAACCCAAATTCCACTCAAAAGATTCCAACTTTTAAACCAAAGTTACAATCTTTCAAAGTTGCTTCAACAAATACCAAGGCAAATCAACCAAATTCATCAAGACAAAGCAATTAAATCAAACAAACAATTACTAAGATGGTTAGTCTTAACAACAATTCATTTAACAATGAAATTCAAACATAGGAAAATGGAATTAAATAGAGAAGGAAGGATTATAAAGGTCTTACAATGCTAAAAGGGAAGAACTTGTTCAAATTACACTAAGCAAAAGAAGATTAGCTACCCATAGTCTTCATATTACAACCAGTTTCTAAGTAAAAACCCATTACAAGAGCCAAAGTTTGAAGAACAAAAGTAGAGAAACCTAAGGAAAATATATTGTTGAATGTTGAATGCTTGATGCCTTCTCTCTCTTCAGTTTTCTTCTTATATACCCTTGGTCCGCAAACCTAGGGGCCTTGAAAGGTGGGCTTCCAAAAGACAAGACGAGAAAATGAAGAAAATCCCGTGCTGAGAAAGGACGCAGGCTGCGTCCTACGACGCAGGCTGCGTCCTACGACGCAGGCTGCGTCGTGCTGATGCAGGCTGCGTCCTACAACGCAGGCTGCGTCGAGCACTGCCCGATTTTTGCCTTTGCTTCCTTCTTGACTTTCGTTGACCCATAGTCTTTTGGCCCCGCCTTGACTTCCATTGACCCATTGGGCTTGGTCTTCATACCTTGGTGATTCATTGCTAGTCCACTCCAATTTTCGGGTTTTTGGGTCTCGGGTTTCGGGTTTGACTTTCATTGACTTTTGGGTTTTGACTCTCGAAATTGCCTTAAAATACTAAATACTAACATTATTACAAAAACTAAAATTAACACAAAACAAAGCTAATGACCCGTAAAAAGTAAAACGAAAGACTCTAAAAATTACTACTAGACACGAAAATATTTGACGTTGTCAAACACCCCCACACTTGGACTTTTACTCGTCCCGAGTAAAACTCGAGATTAGCACAAATGACACGAGCCCAACAAAGTGTGTGTGGAGGCATTGACCTCTCTTCCCTCGCTACACCCTTCTTATACTCCCTCTTAAACAATCCACCAATGACAAAAACAAAACAAAAAGACTCAATTCTTGTGACACTCTTCTCTCACTCCCCCTCCTTATATCATCCCTCAAGACTAAAGACACGACATGCCACCTACTCCGGCTCAAATCAACTCCTCCCTCCTTATAGCTCCCAATAAAGTAGTATGACCATCTTTGCCTTATCCCAAGGCATAGCGAGATGGTCTTTCTCAACAACCTCCATACAAAAACCACTCCTTATACCACCCCATTATTACTCCACTAATGCAAATCATGGTTACTTGGAAATGTACCCTATTTTTATAGGGAAAATATTTTACGGATACTTTTCAGCAAATTTAAGTTTTAATATAGAATTTTATGTTCCGAGTCGAATTTAGAATTTCCGAGTTCGTATTTGGAATTTCCGCGAGATTCCATGAGAATCCCGTCTTAAGGCGAGTTTGACTTTTCTTGACTTTTAAGTCGTCTTTGACTTTTCTTGACTTTTAAGTTGCTTTGACTTTTCTTGACTATTAAGTCGTCTTTGACTTTTCTTGACTTTTAAGTCGTCTTTGACTTTTCTTGACTATTAAGTCGTCTTTGACTTTTCTTCACTTTTGAGCCGTCTTTGACTTTCGTTGACTTTTTCCTTCATATACTCCCTCAAACCCTAACTCCTTCTTTCATTTTCCACTTACTCTTTCTTCCTCATCAAACCACCAAAACCTAAACCCCTTTCTTGATCGATCTATGAATCATCGCTACTCCTTCGTTACTCGCTCAAATTCACGTAAGTTCGTCTTATTCTTCCCCTCTTAGCTTCTTCCTCTATCCGTATTGGTAATAAAATTACCGTCTTTCTCGCTTTTTAAATTATCCATCTTTCTCAAGGGGAATGATATTCATCTTTTATTATCTAATTGTATGTAGGTGGAGACTAGGAAGGTTTAGAATCGATTAAAGACGCGTAACGGTAACGGTGAAGGGTTACTCGATATCATTTACGTGATTTACATGCTTATATGCTAGAAATCGTATTAGAATACGATTAGTAAGTTTAGGAATCATGTTATGGATGATGATTGTTGTTATTTGATGATTGTGATGATGAATATTGATTGTTGATAGTTATTAGAAATGGATTATGATAATTGAAAATGATAGGATTGAATTTATGTTGAAGGCTCACGGGTGATTTGGTAACACATCTCACGGTCGTGAAATACAAGTCACGGTCGTGACTTGTGCTGTTTCACTACACTGACTCCTTTTCGTAAAATGATCATATCTCCTTCGTTACTTGCTTGTTTTGGGCTTGTGACATCTCGTTGGAACCGTAAGAGGATAAGCTATCACCTCCATTTGGAATTTCTGCATTTTCATGTCTAGAACTCTGGTTATGACGTTGAAGTGGAACCTTGTTTTCGTGGTTTCCAAACAACGTGTTTTGGAGGAGGTTATCTATGTTTTATTCAATATGCTTTCATAACGTGTTTCTAATAGATTAGGTATCATTGGATTGACTCATGTTGATCATATTTAAACTTAATGATCCCTATTCTCAATGTTTTGTGACGGTTTTTGGTATGTTCCTACTTTGAGTCGTTTTACAAATGTTACGGTTGAGCACTGTTTTGTCTTGTGCTTTGTACTCTCATTCCCTTGGCTCCCTTCCCGTTCGTAAGGCTGGAATGTCGGAACGGAGAGCTATCCTACTGCTTAATTGCATGAGTAGTGGGCATACGACGACGTTGTTGGGAGTTGAACGCTATGCGTTGATCGACCCGGCCGTCAAATGTTTTGTACTTGCGAGGTGGTGTTATTTGCATGTAGCGTACCGCTTGTTATGAGGCTTGAGCTCTTTTCCGCCTCTTTCGTGAATTGATCTACCGAATTTGGGGTACTCGGCGTTTTCTTTGTAAGACCGAGTCTTGGATGCGAAACGCTTTATCGCATGTCGAATCGGAAAATGTGATTTCGAGAATCTGGCCAGGTTTAGATTAGGAGCCGTTTAATTATCGTTCCTACCAGGAGGAAATTAGTCTACATATACGAAATGGATTGAATCGTGTATGCGTTCAGGGAAGGTTTTACTCCCGTGGATGCCCATAATCATACTTGCCATGTACACGATGCTAGTGCGTTTCATTTACCGTGAGAGATGTCGTCTTTGTGTCGTCGTCTTTGAATGCGTGATTTCATGATATTATTCATGGTCATTGCATGATTGGGCACCGTCAATGTATTGGTTCGTGAATGGATGATAATATGATGAATTTATTATGGTCATCGCATGACTTGGCATGGTTTGTTTGTCGAGTCTCAATCTTATCAAACTTATACCGCTAACGGTGAGATGCAAGCCCTAGTGAGCGTATTCGGTTGCCTAAGA
This sequence comes from Heliosperma pusillum, assembly GCA_022085475.1. Lineage (NCBI taxonomy): Eukaryota > Viridiplantae > Streptophyta > Magnoliopsida > Caryophyllales > Caryophyllaceae > Heliosperma > Heliosperma pusillum. The sequence continues at coordinate 7,268 of JAIUZE010031660.1, read as the reverse complement.
GTGTCTTCCCCGAGTCTTTGATAACATGATGGATTCGGATTTGATTTCCACATGATCTTATCATTATATATTGGATTGCCTATCGATTCTTATTGTAACTCACATGTATATCTATATATGCATGATTTTACTTTTGTATTTCCTTATATGTACGTTTAATGTGATATGGCTGGGAGAACCTGGAGTTACTCCCCACTGACTGTGGCGTTCATGTTTTTCATGGATGAACAGGTTTCTTGCTTGGATGGCTTTTTGCTTGACATTTTTGGTTCGGGTGTGAGCTAGCGGGCGTTGTCCCTGGATTAAAACACCTCTAGACGATTTTAGCTTGTTTGCTAAACACTTTTACTTGTTAACTTTTTGGAGAGACTTCGTCTCTTGATGTAGTATAATTCGTACTTAGTTTGTAATATTTTGACACTCCACGTTTTATATATCTTGCATGTATAAAAGTTTTTAAAACTTCATATTTCCGCATATTATTTCACATGCTTGTATGTTTTATATTTCCGCATTCGCGAGGGTTGTCACAGTTGGCCCCAAACTTCACAATTTGCACAACTAAGCGACCACCAAAATAAATCCACCAATTTGAAACAAAGTTTTGTGACTCAAAAAAATAAAAATAAATGGAGTCCTAAGCTAGCCTCCTTCCAATTTCCTCCTTATCACTCCCTTCATATTCCTCCAAAATCCTCATCATAGGAAGAATTATGCTCAAATTTTTTTTCATTTTTTCATTTTTTCATTTTTTTTCTTGAAAATCCCTCATTTTGCCTAAGGTGCCCTTTCGGGTTTTCACCTTAGCTTTTCCTTTCCTCTCATTGGTGGCTCGCAAATCGATTCTTTATTTTGCCCGGAATGCCCTTTCGGGTTTTCATCCTGTCCTCGGCCACCTTCCCAAATCTTGCCTAGGTGCCCACCCTTGTGGGTTTTCACCTAGTCGGGATTTTCAATTTTTTTCTTTTCTTTTTCTCTTTTTTTTTTCTTTATTTTCAAAATAAAGACATATAAAATACAATGCATCAAAAACAAACTAACTATGTACAATCTTCTCCCCCACACTTAGAATACACAATGTCCTCATTGTAGGAGAGAAGAAAAGTGTTACCTCATCAATTGTCGAAAGGAGAAGAACCCGAGGTACTCCTCGGTTTCTCCTCCTATCCCTTTCTTCTCTAATCCGTCTTCTTCGTTCCATGCCTTCATCAAGGGTCTCTTGGATGTAAGGAAAGGGGTAGCCCGGGTTTTGTTGCATGGACATCCCAAAGAGAGAGCTAGCCAAGCCATAGACGTCCTCTTGTGCCACCGCATCTTCATAGGAGTCTTGAAGATAGGTGTGGTGGCACTCATTTTGAACGTTAAAGTGGCTCGTAGCTTGCTCCCTCCAAGCATTTTGGGTGGCCCACATTTCAATTTGTTCCCGCCACCTTTAATCTTGTTGCTCCCTCCAAAGGCAGGCCTCCTCTTGCCCGTCTAGCATCCTCCTCCATTCCTCACTTTGAGCCCTCTCGGCCTCCGCTCTCAATCTCTCCCTCTCCTCCACAACATTATGCCAATCATCCAAAGTCTCAAGCCTACCTCCTTGTAGTTGTTGCCAAGTGTTTGAGGCATCCAACCTCCCACTAATGTGCGTCAAGACGTCATTGGTGCTAGCAAAATAGTTAGCCATTTGTTGTTGCCATGGCTCCACGGGTGTGCTAGAACGACCCTCCGCATCAAACATGGGGGTGTCGGTATCATGGTGGCTTTGGAATGGTGATTGGAAATGGAATGGTGGTTGTTGTTGTTGTTGTTGTTCAAAATTTGTGGTTTGGGAAGGTCCTTGCTCAATTGCAAGGATCTCGATCTCCTCTCTCAAATGCTCACTTCCCTCACCACCCTCTCTCCTTCCCCTCCTTCTTTGCCTCAAAGGCACTTCCTCTACCTCCTCCTCCTCCGCACTACTTACCCCCAAACTTTCCTCCCTAGGACAAATAAAATACCATGCCGCGGGTCCTCTAGGTAAAGGATTGTTTTGTGGTCTAGGCAACTTCATGTAACTTAGCCCGTCACTTCCCAACCAAAACCCTTTCAAGGGTTGCTCTTTGCTAGTCTTAAACATATGAACTTCCTCTAGCCCAAGACGGTTGTACCTCGTCAACCCCCTACAAATGTTCACCGCTTGATCATTACCAATGCCCCCCTCATAATGCCTCACCAAGAAAGAAATCACCCCCCCCCCCACAATGGATACTTGCCCTTGCCGATTTTTTTCTATGCTTGATGCAAGCCCTCAAAAACAAATCGGCCCAATCCGGGATCCCTACCCCCTCCGGAAGCATAGTCCACAAACATAGCCGGATATTCTCCGGTACTTTGGTGGGTTCTCCCGCGGAGTTGAAAATGGTGGTGAGGAATCTTGTGATTAGGCGGAGTACGGGGTGGGTGATGGCTGACAGTTTGGCATCTTTAGACGGGCCGTGGTCATCGGCAATGTTACCCCACATCAAATGCATTTTGCCCTTGGGGCACCTAATGTCTTCGGGTTGCTTGGTGATTTTCAGGATTTGACGGATTTCGGAAGTTGGGGCATTATGCCAAGTTTGGTTCAAACGGAATCGGTAGGCTTTCTCCTCACCTTCGGGCACATCCAACTCCGACAAGGTTGCTAGAAACTCGTATGCGAAACTCCTATAGGTGTAATCCCAGGAGTTCGGCTCGAGATAAGACTCTAGCCCTACTTTAGCTAGCATGTCCCTTGTCAAGTTGAACATGCCTAAGGCATGGAGGGTGTTTGGGCAAAACAATTTGGTGGCTACAAGAGGGTGAGTGGTTATCTGATCCCAAATTTTCTTATGTTGAGCTTGCAACCTTTCATAGCCCATGAACACCGCTTCTACCTCGGTGTCGGGCTCACTCACCGCGGCCCTCTTATTTTTCCCTTTGCCAAACAACTTGGAGATCTTTGGTGCCATTTCTGCAAAATTCAATAAACAACACACTACAACAACAACAAGCAAACACTCGAAAGATTTTTCACTCAAGCAATTCAACAAACACTTGGTGTGCAACAATTTCTACACCTCAAGAAGCTAGTGTTTGCTGAATTTCTTTACCTTACTCAGAAAACTTTGTCCAATCCTAACTACACAATTAAGCAAGGGCAAGGGGGAACTCAACCTAAGACTAATTCTAGCCTAATTCGAGCAAAAACTTGAAGAATAATGAAAAAGTCGAGTATGAAGTTATACCTTTGCTTTTCCACAAGATTCAAGCTCCTTGATGATTAGAATAGGTAGGAATTCGACAAATAACCTTAAAAACCCAACAAAAGTTCCTAAAAAAAAAACGAATTTGAGGAAAACTAAAGCTAGGTTTTCAAACCGGATTTTCGGTGATTGGGGGTGAGTGAGATTGATTTTGGGGTTATTGAATGTAGAATAATGATTAGGAAGAAGAATTGGATTGAGTTTGATGAAAGTTTTGGAAGATTTGAGGGAAAAGATGGATTTTTGAGGGATTGGGGTTGGGTTAGGGTTGTTTTTCGTGAAACTGAAGAAGGAAGATAATGTTTTTGTTTTGATGAAGAACACGGGCAAGGGATAGAAAATAAGCTGAAATCTGCTTTCGACGCAGGCTGCGTCCTACGACGCAGCCTGCGTCCTTCGCTGCCGGATCACCTTGCCTTTTACACTTAGCCAAATTTTGGCTAAGTGTTCCAAACACCTCCATACTTGCATTTTCACTCCAATGGTCCATAATAACCTCCAATATCCAAATTCCATCGATTCCCGAACTTTTTATCCGTGGCACGCATCCCGAGGCGGCTAAAAACTCGCAAAACTTCACAAAACCGTTAGTAACTTCAAAAAATTTTGTTTGATGCAATGTCTAACTAATTGAAAACAACTCAAATGCTAAGAATTAACAAAGAAACTTCAAAGAAATATTCACAAGGATAGAGTATGTACACGGTTTGCCGTTTATTTAGAGTCGATGGCTCGACTTTGCTATTTCAAGCTTTTCAACTTTGATAAACAGGGTCTTCAAGCAAGACCTCTTCTTCCCCCTCCCGGGCACATCCTTGGAAGTAGTGTTTGAGACGGTGGCCATTCACTTTGAGGAGCTTTCCATCCCCAGGCCCCTCCACTTCAATAGCTCCATGGGTAAACACTTTCTTGACGGTGTAAGGTCCAAACCATCTTGACCTCAACTTGCCCGGAAAGAGCTTAAACGGGTTTTGGAACACAAGAACTTTATCACCCTCCTTGAAAACTCGACGGTTTATCATTCCATCATGCCATCTCCTTGTTTTCTCCTTGTAGATGGAAGAGTTCTCATAAGCATCTTGGCGAATTTCTTCAAGTTCTTGTAATTGAAGCTTTCGGTGCATACCGCTCTCATCTTGGTTTTGGTTGAAAGATTGATAGCCCAATAGGCTTTGTGCTCAACCTCCACGGGGAGGTGGCAAGCCTTGCCATAGATGAGACGGAATGGGGACATGCCAATGGGGGTTTTAAAAGCGGTCCTATATGACCACAATGCATCAACTAGCCTCTTGCTCCAATCCTTTCTATCCGGATTAACCGTCTTTTCAAGTATTCCTTTAATTTCACGGTTTGAGAGTTCGGCTTGCCCGTTTGTTTGTGGGTGATAGGCCGTGGAAATTTTATGATTCACCCCATACCTCTTGAGAAGGCCTCTTATCACCTTGTTGCAAAAATGGGTCCCCCTATCACTAATGATAGCCCTTGGAAAGCCAAACCGGGAGAATATGTTTTCTTGAATGAAAATGGCTACTACCTTGGCATCATCGGTGCGGGTAGGAATGGCTTCAACCCATTTTGATACATAATCCACCGCCAAGAGGATGTATAAATAACCACCGGAATTAGGGAAGGGGCCCATAAAATCAATTCCCCACACATCAAAGATCTCACAATATAGAAGAGGTTGTTGTGGCATCTCATTTCTTTTTGTCAAATTCCCCACCCTTTGACATCGGTCACAAGTCTTTACAAATTTGTGGGCATCTTTAAAAAGGCTTGGCCAAAAGAAACCGCATTCAAGCACTTTTCTAGCGGTTCTTTGTGGCCCAAAATGTCCTCCACAAGCATAGTCATGACAATGATGTAAGATGGAAGGGATCTCACTCTCGGGCACACATCTTCTCACAAGTTGATCTTGGCAAAACTTCCACAAGTAAGGATCATCCCATGTATAATACTTGGCATCGGATTTGACTTTGCTCTTTTGATGAGAAGAGAAATGGCTTGGAAGCCGCTTTGTCACCAAATAGTTGACCATGGTAGCATACCATGGCTCCTCCACTTGTATAGCATAAAGTGACTCATGAGGGAGACCTCCTTCAACCTCCTCAAGAGGGCATGATGGTCTTCCTTCATGGTTTAGCCGGCTCAAATGATCCGCCACCACATTCTTCACTCCTTTCTTGTCTTTTATTTCCACATCAAACTCACTTAGGAGAAGGATCCATCTCAAAAACCTTGGCTTTGCATCCTTCTTTGCCACAAGGTATCTAATGGCGGCATGATCGGTGTAGATGATCACCTTTGTGCCCAAGAGATAAGATCGGAATTTTTCTAGAGCATAAATCACACCAAGGAATTCCTTCTCCGTCGTGGAATAGTTCTTTTGAGCATCATTCAAGAGGGTAGAAGCATATTGGATCACATGGGGTCCCTTGTCACTCTTTTGACCCAAAACCACTCCCAATGCATAGTCACTTGCATCGGTCATGATTTCAAATGGAAGATCCCATCGTGGTGCTTGAATAATTGGTGCGGTGACCAATCTCTCCTTCAAGTCATCGAATGCTTTCCTACATGAGTCATCAAAAACAAACTCCGCTTCTTTGTGCAAAAGCTTACATAAGGGGTTAGCAATCTTGGAAAAATCCTTAATAAATCTCCGGTAGAAACCGGCATGTCCGAGAAAAGACCTAATGTCTCGGGTGTTAGAGGGATAAGGTAAAGTTTTGATGATGTCAACCTTAGCCTTATCCACCTCAACCCCCCTTTCCGACACTACATGTCCTAAAACGATGCCACTAGTCACCATGAAATGACATTTTTCGGAGTTTAAAATGAGATGAGACTCTTGGCATCGCTCTAAGACAAGAGCAAGGTGTTTTAGACATGCATCATAGGAGTCCCCATGGACGGTGAAATCGTCCATGAATACTTCTATGATTCGTTCTACATAGTCGGAGAAAATACTCAACATGCACCGTTGAAAAGTTCCCGGTGCATTACACAAACCAAAGGGCATACGACGATAAGCAAATGTACCAAATGGGCATGTGAATGTGGTCTTGACTTGGTCCTCGGGTGCGATTGGGATTTGAAAATACCCCGAGTACCCGTCAAGGAAACAATAGAAAGCTTTTCCCGCTAGTCTTTCTAACATTTGATCAATAAATGGTAGCGGGAAATGGTCTTTCAATGTAACCGCATTCAAGCGGCGGTAGTCAATACACACCCTCCAACCGGTTTGTGGTCGGGTGGAGACCAAGTCTCCTTGTGCATTCTTGACTACCGTCACTCCTCCCTTTTTGGGTACGACTTGAGTTGGGCTAACCCAACGAGAGTCGGAAATAGGGAAAATGATACCCATTTGCAATAGCTTAATTACCTCTTCTTGCACTACCTCCGCCATGGGTGGATTGAGCCTCCTTTGGGGTTGTCGGACCGGTTTGGCATCCACTTCAACACGTATCTTGTGCATGCAAGTCACCGGGCTTATCCCTTTTAGGTCCCTTATGCTCCATCCAAATGTTTCCTTATGCTTTTCAAGTAGTGATACCAATTTGTCTTCTTGGTCTTCGGTGAGTGTGCTTGAAATGATAAGTGGTAGGGTGTTCTTGTCCCCTAGAAAGATGTACTTCAAATGGCTTGGGAGGGTCTTCAACTCGACCTTCGGAGGTTGGATTATGGAAGGGAGGGGCTTGTGGAGTGGAATACTCAAAGCAAACAGCTCGGATAGGTTTGCCAGTGCAGGACGCAGGCTGCGTCGTGTGACGCAGGCTGCGTCGTGTGACGCAGGCTGCGTCGTGTGACGCAGGCTGCGTCGTGTGACGCAGGCTGCGTCGTGTGACGCAGGCTGCGTCGTGTGACGCAGGCTACGTCGAGCACTGCCTTGCCCTGTTTTCAGCATCTCTATGACGTTGAGCTCCTCATATGTTTCTATGGGCTCTTCCCTCTCCAAGTCTTCAAGACATTCCTGCACATCAACGACCAACAACAAGCGCAAACCTTCCTCTTCCA
>JAIUZE010031655.1:0-10971 GCA_022085475.1 Heliosperma pusillum | reverse complement strand
ATGCCAAAGTGGCCAGCTAGACCATTTGAGTGAACCTCTTTTACTAACAACCCCCTATAAGGACCCTTTGGTATACAGAGTTTGTTCCCTAGGAACAAGAATCCTTCCTGCTCTGAGTATCTACTCCCATTCTTAGTGGTGCCCTCCAGCCTTGCCACCCAGTCTTCTTTGAAATCAGGATCCTCCCTATAAAGCTCCTTCATGTGCTCAAACCCAAGCACTCTTTGCTCCAGGTATGTCAGCATCATGGTTCTCCTTGACAAAGCATCTGCCACTACATTGTTTTTCCCCTCAATGTACTTACTGGAGAATGAGAAGGACTGCAAATACTCCACCCACTTAGCATGCCTAGCATTCAACTTATGTTGCCCATTGATGTACTTGAGTGCCTGGTGGTCAGAGTGTAATACAAAGGGTTTGGGCTTCAGGTAGTGACCCCAATGGTTCAAGGCTCTGACTATGGCATAGAACTCTTTGTCATAGGTTGAGTAGTTGAGTTTAGCACCACTCAGCTTCTCAGTAAAGTAGGCCACAGGTTTGTGCTCTTGCATTAGGACAGCACCAATGCCTATGCCACTAGCATCACATTCTACTTCAAATAGTTTGTTAAAATCAGGGAGAACAAGTATGGGAGACTCACACAAGAGGTCTTTGATGATATTGAAAGACCTCTCAGCCTTGTCATTCCACCTAAACTCTCCTTTCTTCATGCACTCAGTTAAGGGGGCCATGATGGAACTGAATCCCTGATGAATCTTCTGTAGAAGGAGGCCAGGCCATGAAAGCTCCTCACTTCAGTAATAGTTTTAGGGACCTGCCACTCCCTTATGGCCTTTACCTTGTCTTGATCAACAGCAACTCCTTCTTTGGAAATAATGAATCCCAAGAACTGAACTTCTTCCTGCATGAATGTACACTTTTCCATCTTGCCAAACAACTTGTGCTTCCTCAGGATATCAAATAAGAATCTCAGGTGTAAGAGGTGTTCTTCTGTTGAGGGGCTGTAGACCAATATGTCATCAAAGTACACAACAATGAACTTCCCCAGATAGGGCCTCAGAACCTCAGTCATCAACCTCATAAAGGTGCTTGGAGCATTAGATAAACCAAAGGGCATGACCAACCACTCATACAATCCATGTTTGGTCTTGAAGGCTGTCTTCCACTCATCCCCAGCCCTGATCCTTACCTGGTGATATCCCTGCCTCAGATCAATCTTGGAGAAAACCTGAGCCCCACTCAGTTCATCCAGGATATCATTCAACCTTGGTATAGGGAACCTGTATTTGATGGTAATGTTGTTGATGGCTCTACTGTCTATGCACATCCTCCAGGACCCATCCTTCTTTGGCACAAGCAAGGCAGGAACTGCACATGGACTGAGAGACTCTCTCACAAAACCCTTGCTGAGTAAGTCACCAACCTGAGCTTGTAGTTCTTGAGTGGCCTTTGGATCACTCCTGTAAGCAGGTTTGTTGGGTAGCATTGCTCCAGGGATGAGATCAATATGATGCTCTATTCCTCTAAGAGGGGGCAATCCACTAGGCAAGTCAGCAGGGAATACATCCCTATAATCCTCCAGCACTTGTTGAACATCAGCTGGAATGTTTCCTTGGGGAAGTAGGACCTCTTTGGTTAGCAGGATGAACACAGTTTCATCACCCATAAGCTCTTGAACCATCTCAGCTTCACTCAGCAGTAAGACTTCTTTGGAAATGTCATTGACAGGGGCAATGTTCCCTTTAACATTGGGGGGTAAAGGGGCTAGTATGATCTTCTTGTTACCAAACTTGAAAACATAGGTGTTGTCCCTCCCATGGTGTACAGAGTCTCTATCAAACTCCCAGGGCCTGCCCAACAGAAGGTGACAAGCATCCATAGGTAGAACATCACACAAGACCTCATCAGTGTACCCCTTGCCAATAGAGAATGGCACAACACACTGCTTGTCAACTCTTACTTCCACTCCCTTGTTCAGCCATCTCAGTTTATAGGGGTGGGGGTGTCCTTGTGTGGTTAGGGACAGTTTCTCCACTAGGGTTGTGGAGGCTACGTTGGTACAGCTTCCCCCATCAATTATCATGTTACAAACCCTTCCCCTTATAGTGCATCTGGTCCTGAATATTTGCTGTCTCTGATCATCCTCTAATGGTTGAGGTTGGGTATGCATAACCCTCCAGGTTACTAGACTCAAGCCTGCATCGGGTTCTATCATTTCCTCTCTAGGCTCTTCCTCATGTTCCTCCAAACTCTCCTCACATACAAGGATCTCATCTTCACCCCATTATACAACATCCATACTGCTCAAAGCCCTTTTAGAGGGACACTCTTTAGCAAAATGCCCAAAGCCCTGACATTTAAAGCACTTCTTAAGGGATACTGTCTTTCTCAAGTCTGTCTCAGGGGCCTTGCCTTTGTCTGACACTGAGGGTTTGGCTGGGACCAAGGGTTCTCCTATTCTTACTCCAGTGAAGGGTTTGAAAGAAGGTCTAGTCTGTGGTCTGGGAGGGGTTGGTTTTCCCTTCCCTAGCTTCTCAATCCTCAAGGCTAGACTCACTGCTTCCTCAAAAGAGTAAAGGTGCTGCAATCTTACTCTGCTAGCTATCTTTTCATCAAGACCTTCTAAAAACCTAGCTATCTTCTGCTCAGGCTTTTCAGTAATCTCACATTGTAGTGTGAGTTGCTCAAAGTCCCTCAAATAGGACTCAACAGGTCTACCTTCTTGTTTCAGGTGGGTAAGTCTGATAAACATGTCTTGAGTGTAATCTTTTGATACAAACTTAACCCTCATTTTCTTTTTCAGTTTATCCCAAGATTTAATAGGATCCTTACCCTCCCTAGTCCTCTGAGCCTTCATATTTTCATACCACAAGGATGCATATCCTTTCAATTTCATGATGGCTACCTTAAAGGCTCTTCTATCAGTGTAACCCTTGAACTCAAAGACTCTTTCTACAGACCTTAACCAGTCTAGGAAGTCATCAGGGTTCATACTACCTAGAAAGTCAGGGATTTCTACCTTTAAGTCTTTGTCATGGTGCCTAGGAAGGCTCTGCTCTGAGTTCTCTGAATCTGAGGCCTCCTCTTGCTCCATATGTTGCCTCCTTCTTGCTGCAACAGGTGGCACAGGTGCTCCTCTACCTCGTCCTCTGCCTCCTCTTCCACCATTGTTGAGCTGACCATCTAAGAATTCATTGAAGGATGCTGTAACCTCCATAACAGTTCTAGCAAGGCCATGAACTGTGGTTTCAAGCCCTGCTAATCTCTCTTCACTCATGGGTAGTTTTTGTGTTTTTAATGTAGGTAGGTAAATGAACTCACAAACCAAAAGCTCTGATAACCAATTGAACTGAAACCTCTCAGGAAAAGAGTGATATCAATGTCAAATAGACTCAGGCTAGCACTCTTCTCACATACAAGCTAACTCACTCAGGAATGACTCAACAACCTGCACTAGGCCAGGCAATTCAGATAGTACTTTGTATCTTAGCACACAAGCATAGATGACAAAGGTTGTGTTAGGACTCAAGACACACAAGTAATGAATTCTAAACACTGCAGTCTTAGTTCACACGCAAGTTTCACTAAGAAATTCTACAACACTTAGCTTTTGCTGAAGGATTGTTTTGAACAAAGTTCATAATTATATTAATCAAAGTCTGCCTTCTTTAGGTTACAACTTGGGCCTTTATAGGCAATTACAACAGATCTTGACCTTTGAAAAACAAGAACATCTAAGGGCTTAAAAGCCTTACATCTTACTGCTAAAACATACTACAAAGTCAGCTAATGAGGACAACAAAAACAGACTGCAAAACAGAGAAAAAGAAAGACTGCAAAAGTAGGTTTGTTTCTTTCCAGAAATGGTAAGTCTGCAAACTGTCTTGGGGAGTCTTTGCTTGGCTTGTTCTTGCTGTGTTTGGGGCTGACAAAGGCTTCATATACGACCTTCCTAACATACTAACTACACCTGAGGTTGATCATACACAAAAATAAGGAGCTTTGGACAGAAATATTGGCCTTGGTGCCAGCAGACTCCTCCATATGACCTTCACTCTTCTAGGCTGTTTTAGATGGACTTCTAGACCTTATTTAGAAAACTTGTCCTGGACTTTTCTCTTGCTAAGGACCTCAACTTTAAGGGAAAAGAAGATGGAGCCCTTGGTTGGACTTGTACTGCATGATATTGGATTGATACTCTGGCTGGTCTTGGCTGTTTTTCAGGAAAATGGACCCTGCTCTTGTGACCCTTCTTGTGGCTGTGCTTACTTGACTTGTTGTTGCTTCTTGACTGTAATGGGGGTGCTTGGGGAGTGTTATACCTGGTGCCCTTGGTGTGGGGCTCTTGCTTGTCTGGTTGGGGGTTGGTTGGGACCCTTTGGCTGAAATGGTGCAATCCTGGCTAGCTGAGTTCTTGGCTTGGTGATGATGGAGCTCTACTCCTGTTTCAGAGATCTTTTCTCGTGTTGCATCTGCTGTTACATCAAAGGAAGCCTGGGATATTCTCAAGTCAGAATATCTAGGAGACAAAAAGGTAGTCAAAGTAAGGCTACAAACATTAAGGAGAGAGTTTGAGACTGCTCTCATGAGTGACAAAGAGTCTATTCAAGACTATTTGTCTAAGGTGTCTGGTGTAGTACAGCAAATGAGGGCCTATGGAGAAAAGATGTCAGATGAGCATGTTGTTGGGAAGATTCTGAGGAGCTTGACAAGCAAGTATGATCATATTGTTGCAGCTATTGAAGAATCAAAGGATCTAGAGACGTATACCTTTGATGAACTGATGGGCTCACTGCAAGCTCATGAAGAAAGGCTGAACAGATCATCAGAGAAGAAGGAGGAGAAAGCATTTGTCTCTAAGGAAGACAAATCAAGCAGATCAAATGAAAGAGGCAAGGGAAAAGGTGGTTTCAGAGGAAGAGGGCGTGGCAGGACATCTGGCCAGTCATCTGAGGCTTATACAAAGAACAATTAGTCCTCCAGGGGGCTCATGAAATGCTACTATTGCAAAAAAAAAACCAGGCCATAAGGAGGTGAACTGCTGGCAGAAGGAGAAAGATCAGGCTGAAATTAAGACTGATCAGAAAGTAAATGTTGCAGAAGAAGAAGAGAAGCTCTTCCTAACCAGATAAGGCACACCTGAAGTTGATGAGAACATTTGGTACATCGACAGTGGTTGTTCCAACCACATGTCAAGTACAAAATCAATGTTCAAAGATCTGGATGAGGCAAGAAAGAGCAAAGTCAGACTTGGGGATAACAAGCAGCTAACAGTGGAGGGTTGTACATTGCAGGGTCAGTAGAGAATGGAATATCGTATAAGACTTCAAAGAATTTTAATCTGGTTGGGTTTACTGACAGTGACTGGGCAGGTAGCCTAGATGACAGGAAAAGCACATCAGGATCAATGTTTATGCTAGGGACAGGAGCCATCACATGGAGCTTAAAGAAACAAGAAAATGTGGCTCTGTCATCAACTGAAGCAGAGTATGTTGCATCAGGAGCTGCTGGCAGGCAATCAATATGGCTCAGAAAACTACTACTCCGTATCAGATTTGGGAAATGAGCAAAAGAAGGCCTCAGTAATTTGGTGTGACAACAAGTCAGCAATAGCTATGACCAAAAACCCTGCATTTCATGCTAGAACCAAACATATTGAGGTTCAACATCATTTCATAAGAGGCTTGGTCAGTGAAGGAAAAATTGAGCTGAAGTTCTTTGGCACTAATGAACAGAATGCAGATATGTTCACCAAGAGCCTGTCTCAGGACAAGCATCAGTTCTTTAAGGAAAGAATCGGAATTTGCAGTATTTGAATCAAGGAGACGTGTTAAAATGTGATTCAAATAGTCCTTGAATTAGTCAAGTTGAGTCATCCAATAATGTAGGAGTCAAGCTAGTTACAGGTTGTTAGTGGCCTCTGTTAATGGCCTTATTATCAGGTGTTAGTTTTCTGATTTTCCTAAGTATTAGGCACCACTCTAGTCATGCATTATGGGGTTTGCTACCTCTAAGTTTTTCCTATTTAAGCTATGTAATTCCGTCTGATGAAAGCAAGCAATATCAATTTCTCCCTTCTGCATATTTGTTCAAATAGAAACTCATAACAATTCACAACACGAACTCGCTGAAGTGATCTCGTGAACAACACACCAAGGCACCGTCGTTTGTGCCACACTAACCAACTACGGTGCCGTCCTTTGCCCTAAACGAACCTCATTTGCCAACAATCTGGGTACAAACTACCGTATGTTCATGAGAGTAGATAGACTTCTCAGTGCATGTGTTGTACAATTCCATGGGTCGTGTATTTGGAATTGATACATTTGTTATTCTGTTCTTTCAAAGACATGAATCACATGATAGTTTGAATTTTGAAATAACTCAATGTGCTTGTGTAGTTTATGCTCCTATTTAATTTTCATAATTATACTTGTTTTTTTTTTTAATATTAATCTTAGTTATACATTTGTTATTCTGTTCGGTTCCTTTACGGGCGATAAAAAGAAAAAATATCATGTGACAAATTACTTGAACGTACAAGCCCATATTTGAACGTACAAGCCCGTAAATACAACCAATGACTTGCACTTTGACTAACTTTCACCGCCATTACTTTTTTCCACACCGATCAAGCCCATATTTGAACGTACAAGTTACAACCTTTATTTGCCCATGGATATTTCATTATCTTTATTTGCCCATGGATATTTCATTATCTAACTATTAGTTTAGGACCCGTGTAAAGTTGCACGAAAATGTATATATAAATACTATTAATAAATAAGTTTAAAATTTTGAAGAATTACAACAGAGTACATACAGAGTAAGTTATTTCATATTACACGAGAATTACATGAGAATTATTAGCTGATAAAATAGGAGGTAATTGACTAATTGGTACTTACTCTATTCAAGTGAATTGTTTACCTAAAACAAGTGTAAATTATTGACTGAGATGGAGGAAGTAAATGGATATAAATGCATCAAAGGTTTATTATAGTCACTAGTTAGTTTTATGATTATGATCGATGTTTTAATGTTGATAATATTTTAGAGGTGGCTAGAATTGTCAAAAGCCTAATATGTGTAAAACATTTGTGGAAAAAAAAATAGGTCTGCGTCAAACATACATTAAGCTAGTAAAATATACTCCCTAAAGTTGCCACTCGAATCATAACTCATAAGCTACATGATTTGTCTCTGTCTTTGATTTTAGAGCAAATAGTGCGTAAATAATAGTAAAGGAGGAGTATGATTGAAGTGTTTGAGAGGGTAAATAGACAATAAATATGTGCTTAATTAAATTCTTTTTTTTTAATATTGTAATGTCATTTAACTTCGACTCATTTGACGACACGAAAGAATACAAATAATGAAATAATCTTAGATTTAATGATAGATGACCGAAGAGTTAATTATGTCAAAAGATGAGCTGAATTGAACTAAATTAAATAGAGTTTAGCTGAACTGAAATGAATTGAAATTTAGTCAGAAAGAACAGGGCTTAATAAGTTCAACTAGCGGCCCATTCATGCTATCTTTTACCATAAATTCCCAACCCGACACGAGGACTGTTACTTAGAATAATCCAAACTATAATAAAAACTACAAGTAATTAATTTCCTTTTGGAGTGATAATAGAGACCCTACAAGTAACCCTTAATTTCCGCACTTATTCACAAACCTCCAAGAACAAACAAGTATGGGTTAGTAAAGTTCACGAGCAAAATAAAGCATAATAATCAATATGAAATGACATGGTGCACACACACATATATGATGCATTATACACAAATTCTCATTGAAAACGGCGTATATTTGTCTTTAATGAAGACGGATCGAACTCCCTCTCACAAGGAGGCAAATGGGAGGACAAGTGGGGATCCATTTGATTTCCCACTTACCTCCTTATGAGAGAGATTTTGACCCGTCTTCATTGAAGACGGATACGGATATATATCCGTCTTCAATGATACTTATTGTACATTATATGAAGCAATGATGGTTTGAACTTTGAAGTAAGAACAAAGATGCATGGGGACGTAGTACAAAAGGAGCAAAGAGTGAATAAAATCAATGCATTTTCTGGAGTAATACAGTTTATACAGTGTAATATATATAGAGGCAAACAGTACAAACATGCTGAAATTTTGTATGTGCATTGTTTTCTTTCAATTTGCATGGTATAATTTATTACTGTTTTTTTAACCCTTTTGCATGCGACATTATGTTGGTGGTGAAATTTATTCATGTGTACGTACCAACCCAAACTCTACAAATTGTCTATTTGTCATGTCTTACATTGAATGGTATACTGATTTTAACCCTCGAGATACGTGATAATCTGCTCACTATTATAGCGGATTATTACAATTTATTTGACTACTTGGTTTTACTTTTTTTTTGGAAGGTTTTGCCCACTATATATTATAGTGGATTATTACAGTTTATTTGATTACTATGTTTTACTTCTTTTTTTTGAAGGTTTTGCCCTATTTTTGACCATAAATAATACCGTCTCATTTTATTGTTGCTTCCAGTTCTTTAGTTTTACGTTTTATTTGCCGATTGATTGCTTTCGTTGCATGAGGAAGATTGATGTTAATTTCTCAACACAATAATCCTTGTTTTTTTTAAATACCGAGTCGGTGATAAGCAGATTGCTACTACCAGCTAAAGATGTTGTGTTTATATGAACAACGGTGTCAAAACAAAATAAAAGTATGATGTGATAGTTTATTTACAACAACCTTGACTTATATATGCATTTTAATAAAATAGGGTTGCAAATAATAGGATTTTGATAAGTCATAACGATTTCTAAAAGAACCATATGCCTAAAAATATATGAAAAGATGTCGCTAGAAGATTAAAATGCTCTAGGTTTCACTAGAACTAGCTTAAAATGGACATATTCGTTTTATTTATAAACGAATCCAAATATTACCGCATGGTGATAGTAAGGAGCTAGCAGTAAGGACACAGTTTTGGCAATTTCTAAGCAGTAACTTATCTTATCAAATGAAATTTATTTGACCCGTTTTTCTGATTAGATTTGTGATAAGTTTTTGGGATGAAAAAAACATATTCATCCTGATTAATTACTGTATGTATGTTCGATTCAATCACATAAGAACGGTTCATATAAACCGACACCTAATTAAATCAAATGACATAGAATAGAAGCTACATGACTGCAGTCATTGTCTAAGATCATCCTATGCACAAACATGATCCTTATAGGTCACCTCTCACATCTCATGCATAGGAGATGACCCCAATTCATAGGTTAATAGCCAATTAATTAATCATCAAATCATCTAATTAATCACCTTTAATCTCAACATAATAATCCACACACTTTTCTTAAAGTAAGGAATTTGTAATAGTAAGTATGACCACTAAATTTATTTGGGTGAATTATAGATTTATAGCTCACTATAAATGTAACAAATAAAGTAGCTTTACTTCTCCTTGTGTTTAGCCTTTTAATCACCATTTATTTGGATTATTCTTCTAGATAGTGAGAATCTATTAGGGATGACAATAAATTCAAGACCCGAACCAATTTCGTTGAGTATGGTCTTGTTGAGGCGGATTTAGGTACCGAGTTTTTAAATGCATCGTCGTTCCTCTTTCCGGTTCTTCGAGAGTTTTAGTTACAGACGTACTCTACCAATCCTTTTTGGGTCGGATATATAGCCTTTTTATTACTTGTTACCTATTCTTCTATTCTCCAATCAGTTAATAGTCGTTTGAGTTGCTTGATCAGGATCCAAACTTCACTTTATTGCGAGCTAAAACCTTGAAGGATCCCCCTATTCCCTTAGTGCTAGAGTTGATTAAGTTACATACATCTCAAATTAGTGCACAAGATCTCCCATACTATGCACGCATATATATGTACTGAAATTCCACTTCTGTGAGATATATAGGATGATAGGATTTGAACTCAATTCTATTAATCACTCTAGTTCTGATATACCATATTAATTAGATGAATCATCCCAACCAAGATTTTAATGTGATGGTTGAATTGAGACCCAACTAATAATATTTATGTCCTACTAGTTAATAAAGTCTAGGGTATAAAAAAATCGAATCTAATACCGTACCGTATGTATTGTCATCCATATTACTAGTATTGTAATAGTACCTTAAATAAAGATGCATATTATAAAATCATTATGGACTTCAATCAACAACACCAACAAAAATATTACCCCACTGTCTCAATGGCTCCCGAAAATTGCGGGGTTGTGGAGTCGGTTGTACACAGTCTTAGCCTTGTATTAACAACACAAAGAGATTGTTCTTGAATGACCCAAAAATAAAATTGTGTTGCAAACTAATGCATCAAATACTTACTACTTCACAACAAAAAGAAGTGCAATCACTTTAATGAGCCATTATGTATTTCATAGCTAGCTCGGAAATAATGAGACCATGGTTTTTTTGGGAACGACGAGCTCTAGCTAGCTCAATAATGAGGCATAATCTCAAGTCAAAATTTAACTCTAGGGTACCATAATACATTGTTTCGACATATATCATGTAAATCATATCAACAACCTTTTACCTCCGATAAAATCTGAAACTCATTTTTACAATCGACTTCAAATTAAGATCCCAAAAATAGTCGATTAATCATTTTAACCAACTAAACCAACCCATACTCACCTTTACTAAATTTCACCAAGCCATAATTTTTCAATTTTTATTAACCCTTGTAAGAATTTTCAACCAAACATAACACCTTTGCTTCTTTTAATACATTGAGTGCAATGAGTACCCACTATTCCCCACTCTCTTCTGATCTCCACCGCCCACTCCTTCACTCATCTTTCTCCCTTTCATTCTTTCTCATTTTTCTTAGCTTTCTTCATTCCCATTTATAAAAGCTATTTTTTTCATCATTCAACATATTTCATTACTTTTATTATTATAATTATAATTTTCTTTGTTTGA
>JAIUZE010031648.1:0-12468 GCA_022085475.1 Heliosperma pusillum | reverse complement strand
TTAGATCTACAATTTAAACATGCGATCGATAGCATTAAACGAGTTCTATTCAATTAGTCGTAGCATATCTTAGTCTTAACCCGGTCGGTGTTAATTATAATTCGCGAGACTAGTTAATTAATCCTGGCCAGTAATCAAACAACTAGAATTAAAACTATAATCAAACGATAACCATGCAATTGCAATTCAATTAATTAATCTACCCCTTCTAACAATCCTAGATCCCCTTTCAACCCTAGAAAGAAATTTAGCTACTCATAACGATATAAACAACAACAATAATAATTAAAGTAAACATGATTAACAATAATGAAAGGATGGACAAAAAATAATTAAAGAACTAGAAGACAATTAAATTGAATAACAAAGAAATATTGAAGAATACCGAATACAAGTTGAACTAAAGACAATCGTCTTTTATGAATAAAATCCGGAGGCAAGCAAACTAAATTAGGGTTTCTGATTTAAAGCATAAAAGCATGAGAAAGCATATGAAAGCCTATCTAATTAAGAAAGACGAGCTTTCTTTTTATAATACAAAAGATCCTACTAATTAGGTTAAAATTAAGGAAAATATGAAAAACCGCCGAAATATTGACTTGCTCGATCGAGCAAGGGCTTTTTGCTCGATCAAGCAAGACCTGACCACGACTCGGTCTAGCAATGTTGTTCTGCTCGATCGAGCAGACCTTCATTTAGCTCGTTTTCTTCACTTTCCTTCATTTATTCTCTTTTCTTCCTCGATTTCCGTGCCTAGCTTCTACGATCCTACTCCGCCATGCTCCATATCTACTCAAAAAGCTCCAAATGTATCCAATCTGCATTAAAACATAACAAAAGCGGCAGAATCTATATTCTAGCTAAAATAGCATAGAAATAAGCAAGGAAAGACGGTAAATCGAGTTATTTGTGACTAGGGGAAGCATAAAATATGTATATAAATAATGATCATCAATGTTGCTGGTGCTAGCTTGGCTTGTGCAATGGCCTATGTCTCGAGCCATGTCTTTTACTGTCCTGGCCATGGCTTGCTCAAGGAGTCCCCTTGGGTTAGCTTATGCTGCACATAGTCCCTAAATTTATCATTCTTAGTACGTTTTCACTCGGTTACTTAAAATTTTTTGTCAACTCTCGGTTCTTGTAATCTCTTTAAAGTATCATTACTATAATTCTCCAAAAATCGGGTTCAATAATAAACAAATAAATCCACTAGTAAGCTTTAAGCCTTTTGTTTACAAATGAGTCCCCACTCCTCAATTGTACACGTCTTTATTGTGCCAACTTGTCGAATAATTGAAGTGAGTCATTGATTAGTTGTTTACAACATTTTCAGTTATGGGGTACTTAATGGAGTTTTGAAATTAAAAGTTTTTTATTTGGATGGAACCTGTGAATCAAACTTGAGATTGATTATTACAATGCTCGATATGGATTACTTTTACTTTGACACTTAGAAAAATTTATTAGGAGTTTTTTTTAATATGGAACAAAGTTCTTACTAGATACTCCCTCATATTCTCAATAACATTCCCCTTTCACTTTAACACAAAAATTAAGAAAACACACTACCCCACCATATAATTAGATTTGGACCACACAAATACATTACCCCGCCATACAATTAAATTTGGACCACACAAACACTTACCAAAAAATGAAATATGGAAAGTATTGTGAATAGACGGAAATAGAAATGGGGAATGTTATTGAGAATAGGAGGGAGTATTTGTTTTAACAGTAGGTCTTGCTTAAGACGGGTCGGATCTTGCAACGGGTATTTTGTGAGAGGAAATGGGTAGAGGGGACAAGGTGGGCACCCCCCATGTGCTTCTCCACTCACCCTTGATGGGTATTTTGTGAGAGAATATGGTATCCGTTTTAAGGTTAAGACGGATACCCCCGTCTGAAATAAGAATTTGTGTTGTTTTAAAACTCCGTTAATTGAAAAGTAGTGAGGGTGACAATTTTGGGTGAAATTGAGTAAAATTGTGGAAAAAATATTAATAAAGGAACTATATTTTATAACATGTATAATTTCTAAATGAAGTAGAGTTATCTTGTAGGATTTAAAAATTTAGAGGGTTACCGTGTAGAAATTTCCGACTTCAATTGGCCACGTCACATACTTGACGGACAAACTGACGAAAAACATAGTTAAGGGTCACGCTAATACGTATTAATAGAGTTGAAGATTACCATATGTATTCTTTGAAAAGTAGGGTTACTATGTACAATTTGATAAAACGACACGGGGTTATGTAGGAAAACCTTTTTTTTTCTTCAACAGTTAGGACTGATGCTCGGCCCATATTTTTTGTGCTCATACACTTCTGTTGTTGGCAATTTAGCGTCTTATTTATTGTTTTTGTTTTATATCAATAGCAATCGTGATTATCGCTTTCTTGTTCACAATTAAAATGTAACCTTACGCAATATGGTTAAAGAAAAAAGAACAGTGGTATCCAAAGAAAATATATATCACCAATCATCAATTGGGAAAAAAAAAGTGATCGAAGAAAAGATAATGCGTTGAGTAGTCAATACATAAAGTTTGCTAGGCTTGATGTTCCCTACGTTTGAATGCATTTAAGGAGAGGTCAAGTAAAAAAAAAGAAATAAAAAATATTTTTATTGCGAGTCGAACCTCACCGATGAGTCACATACCGATTGATGCATACATAACACGCTTTAATTATCTTATCTATGAATCAACTATACAACGTTATTTGGGGTAGCGATAATCCGTTTTCTAAGCCAAATTTTTATGTTTAGGGTAGCAACTGTCTCCCCATGCTACCTAGTAGCTCTGCGCCTGTTTACTTACTAAGATAATAACACTGCTACACAAACCCCATGCTCCAACCTAAATTTATATATGTTTCCATTTAAGATTCTTTCACCTTAAAATGGTTACATTTTCTCACAACAGGGTAGTTGAAAATTAATTCATCTATATTACATTTCCTCAAATTGTACTTCCTCCATTCAACTCCACTCTACCACTTTTTTTTTTGTACACTATTCGCAAACGATCATATAATTGCAATTTTCTCTCAATATATAAGTAAAAAATATATTCATGTGTGATCTTGTTTGATTCGTCTTTACTAGTACATTATTAATATCTAACTTTTATAATTTTTGCAAACACGTAGTTAACGATATTTACCGTGTAAAACACGTCTCGGCAAATGTGAAAAAAAAATTTGGTAGAGTGGAGTTGAATGGAGGAAGTATCTATTATCTTACTCAGTGTTGTTTGTACTAGGAAATGCTAAATGGAGAAGTGATGCTCATTATGTATATGTGAGGTGTGTAAAGAAAAGATGTCAAGAGAGGATGAGTTTTGTGAGGTGTCTTCCTTGCAAGTGTTTTCTTTGCTATGTTTATAATAACAATCATGTTGTTATGGCTTTTTGTTAAGTTTTAAAGGAGAGCCTGAAGATTAGGTTTGAAATGGGGGTAATAAAATGCGTTTGATTATGATCTTGATAAATAATGAGGCATTTTCATCTTATTTTTGTGTTTGGTTAAATGTTTGTATGGGAAAAAATGTGAGAAAACATTTCTTTAATGTGAAAAGCCACTTAGGTTAGTGAACTTGTGCCCCTACTCTACTCAATCCTTTCAGTCATCCAACTTGCACAAGATGTCCAACCCATTTCTTTCTCATTTGGTAGGATCTGACTCGCTTTAAGCTTGTGATGGATACTACTCGTCTTAAATATGACTAGTTGATAAAATGTTTACTTCATTTTGTATATTATATTATTATATTCGCTTTAGTTTACCACATATTATCCTCGAAAATCATGCGACTTTCCACCTATTTTGTTTAATAAGCACGTGGTTCGCACGATGAAGAGCATTGGAGTTAAGCTTAATTTTAGTGTGAATAGATTTGTTGATTGGAGTTCTATTCATCAATAGCGTGGATAGTTTTGCTCGTAAAAAGAAAAGTGGTAAAATTTCAGCAGTGATTATTATGTACAAGGGGAGTATGGTGCGATAGAGAAAAAGTGGTCATTTTATAAATAATATAGTTACTTTTTGTCTCATTGCACTGTATAACCGTCGTATAGTAAAATTTGCAAAATTTTAGATGACTAAAAGTATGATACTAAAGTGAAAATCTTCTATTTAAGACTCACATTCAAGAGTCTCAATCACAATGAAAAAAGATTAATCAAGACAAAGACTTATGACATATGTCAATATGTGATAAACAAATGATCAGCTGAAAATATTAAGCTTAAATCACTTTTAATGTGTGTATTATTATTATTATTATTTTTGGCAGCAGTAAATCTAAAGTAGCTACAATGTCCGAGCTCTTTTAGCAAGCTTATGGGCTACAGTATCTAGTGAACGCGGAATGAAACTAAAGCAAATACAGTGAAAGTAAGGAAGGATGGTCTCCACATCACTTAGAATGCTAATGACACTATGCTGACGACGCCCCACTCCTGCAATCTGATATAGGACTGTAAGACAATCCAATGATACATGAAGATGGGTTATCTTAGAATAATAAGCCCATTTGACGACCTCGCGGATACCTAACGCTTCTGCTTGAGATGCATTCTGTGCACAGACTTTTTCCGCATGTCTGTAAATTTGATTACTTCTATCATCGTATACTACCCATCCGATAGATGCTTGAGAAAAGGAAACCCAGCTTGCATCCACCTTTATGCGATAAATGGGACATGAATTACCATTTCCTATTAAGAAGAAAGGGTAATAATTTCTTTTATATTCCTTGAGCGTATCTAAGTCCTTCCTATTCCTTTCTGAAGAGGAAATTTCTGAATTGTTATTGTTATCAAAAGCCTGTATGTCCGAGTCGAGTGTTTTTCCTTGTAATCGAAAGAAATGCTGCAACGAGAACTCTATATTGTTGAAATTTTTTTTGTTACGCATATACCAAATAGCCCATATGATAGAAATAAAAGTAGTTGATCCACGTCCTTCAACATCTTTCATATCAAGGTACTTGATCCAATTGATAATCCAATCTTCAATTGATAGAGATATATTGCTCTCAGTTCGTATGCCCAGGGAAGAGCCTGCCCATAATCTGCGAGTAAGCTCACAATCCCTAAATAAATGAGCAGTGGTTTCCAAGGTTCCTAGATTGCTACAAAAAGGACATGAGTAATCAATAATAATGCTTCTCTTCTTAAACTCTGCCCCTACCGGTATGGACTGAGTTAGAATCTTCCATAAGAGGATTTTCCAGCCTTCCGGTATTTTTAATCGCCAGAGATTTAATTTGCAAAATTTTCTTCCCATATTGTTGATTCTTCCTTTATCTTTATCTTTACCGTCTTTTCCTAAGAAGATGCTTAAATTATAAGCATACCCACTCTTTGAAGTATACTCCCCTGATGTCGTATGAGTCCAATATATGTAGTCCTTATTGATGGACGGGCATATCGGTATTGCTTTAATTTTCTCCCCCCATGAATCAGGAAAAAGGTCATTAATAAGATCATCATTCCATTTAAATGAAGGTAGGATGAGATCTTTTATTTTAAGTTCACACATTGAGGGCGGCGGTTCAAAGCCAAACCTAGTGACTCTTGAAGGAGTTTCCCCATCATTCCATCTTGTATTCCTTATATTCAGATCCGAATTTGGGCTGATTTTCCAGCTAATGTTGGGAATAACCATCCTTAAACCATGAATGATGCTTCTTGCTCCCCAAGATGTGCTGGTTTCTTTTTTAATGGCGAAATCATTTGTAGTAGAGTCCATCTTGACAACCTTGTTATATAATATTTTACTAACCAACGTATCCTTTTCTCTTAAAATTTGCCATGCTATTTTACCTAATAATGCCTGATTTACACACTGGATGTTTCGAATACCTAGCCCTCCTGAAGATTTAGGAATACTTAGAAAATTTCTACTACACCAATGGACCGTCCTGTTTGATTTCCTCCCTGCCCACCAGAAATGTGACAAAAGAGAGTTTATCTTATTTGCCACACTTACCGGTATTTTGAATACCGATAGAATGAAGTTTGAAATGGTGGATAGAACAGAGTTAATCAAAGTGAGCCTTCCAGCTGATGATAGAAAGACGGCATTCCATGAAGAGATCTTGACCTTAACCTTATCCACTAGGCTTGCAAAGAACTCTTTTTTGGAGTGACCCAAATCTGTTTCAATACCTAGGTATTTTCCAATTCCTTTATTTCCTTTGATATTGAAGCTCTTAATCCCTTTTTGGGAAGATAATAATGCCGTACTAGGACTGAAAATGATCCCTGATTTATTTGTGTTTATAGCTTATCCTGATGCTCTGCAGTAATCATTAAGAATTCCCTTTAATCGAATAATTGCATCCTCCTTATCTTGTATGAAAAAAATGGAATCATCAGCGAAGAATAAATGAGATATAGCAGGCGTTCCTCTTCCAGGGGAGATTCCATGAATAAAACCATCCTCTTGAGCAACACTTAGATTTTGTGAGAGAACTTCCATACATAGAATAAATAAGAAGGGAGATAACGGATCACCTTGTCTTAACCCACATTTGGGTTTAAATTGCTTCATTGGTGTTCTATTTAATAAGACTTCATATGATACCGATGTAATGCAACTCATAATAAGCCTGGTGAGTTGAGAAGGAAATCAGAATTGTTTTAGATTTGCTTCAAGAAAATCTCATTTAATACGATCAAAAGCCTTACTCATGTCTGCTTTAAAGGCGAATCTTCCACATTTTCCAACCTTATGATTATTTATATTATTAATAATCTCATGAGCAATAAGAATGTTAGCACCTATATTTCGCCCCTTAACAAAAGCATTTTGGAATGGGCTTATAAGATAGGTCATAACACGCGATAGACGATTTGAGATACATTTAGTAACAATGCGCATGATAACATTGCATAGACTTATGGGTCTATAATCTTCTACCTTTTGAGGAGCATCACATTTTGGTACGAGTGTAATAAATGTTCTATTTAATTCGGCTAAGATATTACCTTGATTAAGGATTAAAAGAGCAGCATAAGTAACATCTTCCTGAATGGTATGCCAACATTTTTGATAGAATATAGCCGGAAAACCATCAGGGCCCGGAGATTTTAGAGCTCCCAACTGGAAAACCGCTTTCCTTACCTCTTGCCCCATAAAAGGTTTATTTAGATAGTCAATGTCATCATCCCGTACTTTCACACGAACCTTTTCCAATACATGTAAATGGTGCGATGTAGTTGCTTGTGCTGCGCTTACCAAAACTTCCGGGTTATATAGGTTATTGAAAAAGACTTGAATATTTTCACCAATAACTTTCTGATCATAAGTCCATACTCCATTATCATCCTTTATACAGCTAATAAAATTGCTTCCAACCCTACCCTTAACCCAATTGAAGAAGAATCTGGTATTTGTGTCACCATCTATATTCCATTTTAATTTCGCACGTTGCTTTCAGTAGAGGGATGATGCCTTAGCAAATTCAGTAACCTCCTTATTTACATTTTCATGAAAGACCTCATTTCCCGAAGTTAAAGTAGCATCCATAACATTTTCAATTTTTTTTGTCAAAATCCTCCCATTTAGATTTTCATAAAGCCTTTCTATCAAGTGTCCATTTTTTTATTTTACCCCTTATAATAGACAGCTTCCTAGCTAAACGGTATTGGGGCGAGCCACATAAGAAGATATTCCAATTTCCTCGGATGAGCGACAAACACTCACTATTTTCAAGGCTCCAGAAATCTACTTTATATGGCCTCCTCTTTTGGGTTTTTATAAGATTGAAATCCCATTCAATGGGTGCATGATCCGATATCTGAATAGGATAATGTTTGAGACCTGTGTTAGGAAAGAGTTGAAACCAATCCTCCGAACCATAAGCTTTATCAATTCTTTCATAAACCCGCGCTAAACCTTTACGATTATTACACCAAGTAAATCTAGGACCCTTGAATGGAATGTCAATCAAATTGTGATCAATTTTCCATTTACTAAATTGCATTGCACCTTGGATATATCATTTTTTCTTACTAAATTTGTCGTTTTTGTACTCTACTTGGTTGAAATCTCCTAATATGATATAAGGTTTATTGAATGATTGTATCCATTGATCTAATTCATTGAAGGCTGGCAATCTAGCTTCTAAGTTTGGCTCACCATAGAAAAGCACCAAATACCAACTTGAAATAGCATTTTCATTAACTACTAGAATGATGAAATTTTTACAAACAAAGATGCATTCCACTTAGAGTTGTTTTTCCAACCAACCCATAGGCCCCCAGACGAACCTATTGCATCTACACCAAAAGTTTTAACAAAACCACCTGCCCGAAAAAGAGGATTAACATGCTCCACTTTACATTTTGTTTCTAATAAAAACAGAAAATCATAGTACTTAGTAGCAAGCATCGCTTTTATTTTGGCAATCGTAGGGGAAAGCGAGCTTTTAAGACCCCTACAATTCCATGAAAGTCTTATCATGGAGCCGAAAGAGGTTGAGTTGGGTCAACCTCCGCAACACCCAGCACCTTAAATGGTAATGGCCCAGTGACTTCTTCCTGATCATTATCATCCAGAATAAATTCAGAATCTTCATCACTTATCTTAATACAAAAACCATATTCCTTCTCATTGATAATCCCAGCCTTTATTTTTGTAGTACTTTCATTAGCAGAATAGCATGGCTTTTTAGCCAGGTGAGTTAGATAAGCCTTAGCATGACCTAGAGAAAGGATTGCATCATTTGGGAGGTGTGGGAAATCGGTATTACCACAATACAATTATTATAGGATTATAACGAAATAATAATAACTTGATTATACTAGTCATAAACGAAAACAACAAAAGGAATATAGATTTAGAAATCAACCTCCGGTCCTAGCAATTGGCGTAAAGAACAGAGATATCAAAGTAGATATCCTCCTAATCGTTGCACCCAAGATGCTCCAAGAAATACCCTTTCCTTTTGCTAGAAAGTAAACCTTTTACGCGATCTCACTAATGAGAGAAGGTTTTGTGTTTTGTCAAAAGTTACAGTTAACTTTTGTCTGTTGTGATGAATTTGCAGATGGAGGCTGTGTGAGAATAGAAATTAGGTTTTAGAATTCTCTTCCACTTTTCAATTCTCACGGCTCCTTTTTTTAGTTTATATGAGGAGATTTAGTCTCCTCAAATAACTACCCATTGACCCGAAAACCCGAGTGTATCTGGATACCGTGTTTTGGTCATTTTAGCTTCCAATATAATGTAATATCTTATAATCGTCGTTTTACATAGACCGACATTATAATCCGTCATTAATTATAAATATCCGTATATTTATAATTTGCCAATTAATTATAACGGTTTACGTTTAATTAGCTTACATTATATACTATAATTAAATATAACCTTTTATATTCAATTTTATGAATTACAGTTAATTCGTCTCAGCTAACTTTATTTAATCATTATTAAATAATCGTCTCATCATCACATTGACTAACCTTTTAGTCAAATACACTGACTAACCTTTTAGTAATTTAATTGGGCATCAATATGATCATTTTCTCAAATAATCACATCTCTCAAACACATCCTATAGGTGTGACTTTTAGGGACCAGTTGATCACCGCCATCTGTATGACAATAACGTCAAACTTATCTAGCAAGCCACCCGTTATTGATAAACGTTAATCAACTGATTATTATACAAAGTATACCCTGTGAACCTACAGAGATTTATTTATGTTATTGCACTAACTGGAGGACACTAGCTCCAACAATCTCCCACTTGTCCGTACAAGTGTATGTGCGATAACCGATTCTCATATCCATAATAAATTTCTCCCACTCAATGTAAACCAATTTGCAAAGTCCGTATTCACAAATGTCGTAGTTTACAAGTGATCAGTATCAAGAGTGGTTTCCCCGACTAGAGAGTAACTTAACTGATAAACGAATCTTTATTCGAGCATGGCCATGCATTTCAGTTACAGCTCCTCGAGTGGCCCTGAGAAATATCATATCCTGATAAAGGTGGGATATTTTCTTCAACTCGAAACTTGCAGATACAAGCGCAGTATGAAATGACCCAGTGAAAATATACTTAGCCTCCTGTTACGGTCGACCATGAGAAAGAAACCAAAGTCACCCAAAAACTGCTTTTTTCTCAAGAGACAGTTGATAGTCAAAAGAATCGACTCTAGGAAAACTATGGATGTCCTATCCACGACCTGGCACCTAATGTTCTGAAACATTTAGGACTCCATAACGTCGTCACAAAATGTCCTGCGCAGTATCATTATAACCCGCATCTGTGATCGATCAGTCAACAGTTGGACTTATGGCTCGTTGAACCCACCATCAATCGACGTCACAAAATAATTGCCAGAGTTATCAGCTCATGTAGGCAATTACGGACCAAAACAAATATAATGTAATTCAGTTCACTTTGTGGTGTTCAATGTTGTCCGTACAACCCACATGAAAAACAAAATATATAACAAAACGATGATTTTATAGATAGTTTTTGTGAAAAAGATACAGGTGTCTAATCCATACAAAACAACTAATACAACTCAGGAACACGTTTGATTCCCATGGAAATAACGTGCCCTTCATGTTTATCATATCTCAATGGTTTAGTGAGAGGATCTGCGACGTTGTCATCCGTAGCAATCTTGTCTATCACTATCTCCCTTTGCTCCACATAAGCTCGGATCATGTGAGCCTTCCGTTGTACATGCCTAGACTTGTTGCTGGACTTGGGCTCCTTAGCCTGGAAGATGGCACCACTATTATCACAATAGATGGTGATCGGGTCATCCGAACTAGGAACTACAGTTAGTCCTTGTAAGAATTGACGCATCCATATAGCTTCCTTCGCAGCCTCTGAAGCAGCATAGTACTCGGATTCAGTCGTAGAATCTGCTATAACAGTTTGTTTGGAGCTCTTCTAGCTGACCGCAGCGCCATTAAGAGTAAAAACGAATCCAGACTGAGATTTCGAGTCATCTCGATCCGTTTGGAAGCTAGCATCTGCGTAACCGATTGCGCATAGCTCAGTGTCGCCTCCATAAGTCAATACCCAATCCTTAGTCCTCCGTAGGTACTTAAGGATATTCTTAACAGCCATCCAGTGTGTGTCACCTGGATTGCCTTGGTACCGACTGGTCATACTCAATGCATATGCCACGTCTGGACGTGTGCATATCATGGCATACATGATCGATCCTATAGCTTGATGCATAGGAACCGACTCATGCGCTCGACCTCTTCCGATGTCCTTTTGGTGCCTGAGCTTTACTCAAATGCACCCAGAGGACCATTGGAGGTCACCTTCTTGGGTTGGTCATGCTGAACCCTCTCAAAATCTTATCTATTAAGACTTCCTGACGGGGAGGGATAACATCCGTCGTGATCTATCGGTAGATCCGATCCCCAAAATTCTTTGTGCCTCGCCCAGATCTTTCATCTGGAAATGGTTCTGTAACCAAACTTTTACCGAAGTTAAGAGAGGTATGTCATTCCCAATCAAGAGTATGTCATCGACATACAATATTAGGAAGACAATCTTGCTCCCACTCGACTTGATATATAAGCATGGTTCCTCGACCTATCGAGTAAATCCATTCTCTTTTATCACCTGGTCGAAACGATGATTCCAACTCCGAGAAGCCTGCTTAAGTCCATAGATGGAACGCTTAAGCTTGCATACCTTCTTAGGATTTTTATGATCAATGAAACCTTCGGGTTGTACCATGTACAACTCCTCCTCCAAATAACCGTTTAAGAAGGCGGTTTTCACGTCCATTTGCCAAATTTCATAGTCATGAAAGGCGGCAATCGCTAAGATTATCCGAATGGAACGCAACATGACTACGGGTGCAAAGATATCATCATAATGCAATCCGTGCACTTGAGTGAAACCCTTTGCCACTAGTCGTGCCTTGTAGGTATCTGGTTGTCCTTCTACAGAATGCTTTATCTTGTAAAGTCATTTGCACTGAAGAGGCCGAACCTCATCAGGTAAGTCAACCAGATCCCATACATCATTCTCATACATAGAGCCCATCTCGGATTGCATGGCGTTAAGCCATAGCTTAGAGTCGGAACAGGTCATGGCACCTTTATAGGCAGCGGGTTTGTTACTCTCAAGGAGTAAAACGTCATTACTCTCATTCTCCTCGACCATACCAATGTATCTGTCTGGAGGAATAGAGTGTCTACCCGACCCTCGCCGAAAAAAAGATAAAAACAAGTCCACTCAGCCGAGTACTTGAACCCGCTCTACCGAGTACCTCTAATCGAATGAGAGCTAGTAACACTCGGTCAAGTAAACCCTCTAGATAAGAACAAAACACACCCCACTTGGTCTCAAAATCTCAATCGAGTACGACCACTTGGCCGAGTACCCGACCGAGTGACTCCTAAAATACGGACAAAACACACCCCACTCGGTCTTAAATACTTGCCTTAGTACGCGACCGA
>JAIUZE010031641.1:0-23620 GCA_022085475.1 Heliosperma pusillum | reverse complement strand
AGTCAAGAAAAGTCAAACTCGCCTTAAGACGGGATTCTCATGGAATCTCGCGGAAATTCCAAATAGGAACTCGGAAATTCTAAATTCGACTCGAAACTTTAAATTCTAAATTAAAACTTAAGTTTGCTGAAAGATTTCGTAACATATTTCTACTAGAAAAATAGGGTACATTTCCGGGTGTTACATGCATGCTTCTACTTTTGTATTTCCGTTTATGTACGTTTATTGTGATATGGCTGGGAGAACCCAGAGTTACTCTCTAGTAGTATTTTATATTTTGGTTTGTAATTATTGACATTCCTCGTATTTTCTATTTGCATGTAAAAAGTTTTAAAAATACCGTAATTTCCGCTATATAAATCACATGCTTGTTATGTTTTATTTCCACATTCGCGAGGGTTGTCACACGTCTTCTCAGCCGGCTCCTCAAGTTGCGTCCCCTTTTCAGACTCATTTACCTAATAAAATTAACCAATCAAAGGCATGGCTGCTGGAAAGAACAAATGCAGAAAAAAAAAATTATAAAGTCATATTTACCATATCGGCTTGAGGTATTAAAACCTAAGCAGCACTAGGTACCTCACCCATCTTCTCAGCCGTCTCCTCATGTATTGCCAAGGTAGTAGTATCTGCCTCTTGACCAATCTGTTGCACTACCTCACCCTTTTTAATGACATCCTCCATCATCTTCAATTCTTCTTCGGAAGGCTTGCTCCAGAATTCATTTTTAGTATCACGGAGGCCAATAACTGAACCTGCACGCAAAAAATGTAGAATCAGCATTTTGTTTAAAACAATAACATGTGAATTTTAAATGACAATATAAAATGGTACCATGTCAGCCTTCCCCTTATTTTTCTTCTTCTTCTTTTTCGGGCTAGTTGTACCATAATATTTCGTGACTCCGTCATGTAATGGGACGCCCCTCAATCTACCTGGATGCTCGGGTCGGCCGATCGCTCTAGCAAAATCGTCTTCACGACCACTCAGAGTGAATTTCCCTTCCGCAACCTCCTTCAGAACATTCTCCTATAATATATTAAATAAACTTAATTTTATTTTTGTTACTAAAATAAATAGATAGTTAGACATACATACGCGTAAGAATTAAACAATAAAGTTATTAAAAACTCGTCTTAATAAAATAATACTTACTATGTTGACCAAGACTTCCTGATCATATTTGTTACAGGTTCGGGATCCTTTAGGCGTGTGCCCTTCTTTATAAGTTACGTGTCGATTCAAGTCGGTCACTCCCTTTGACACCTACACATTAACTCAAAAATAATATATGTATAGATGTATATCAAGTCCAAGTATGATTAAAAAAATCTAATATATAGATGCTACTTACGAGATTGTCTTCTATCAATCTGTAACCGCCTCGAGAACCATAATATACCCCCCGCTTCTGTGAAATGTTAGCACGATTTCTGGCGCTAACGGCCTTCAAATCATATAAAATCGTAAGTAGATGAGATAATTAGAAAATTATAGAAAACTCATTAATTAAAAAAAGGGTTTTTCTATTTGTTGCTTATTAGGATGCTTATGTGGCATTTTCAGATTCATTTTCCCTCCATTTCACTTCATTTTCAGATTCATTTTCCCTCCATTTCACATTCATTTTCCCTCCAAAATGTTCCCTTTATTTCATCTATATATATTTCCAGTCCATATATCCTACCTCTCACCTCATTTACCCATCTTCTTTCTTCTGTGTTTTCCCCATATCTTGTTTTTTTTACTTTTCCTTTTTTGATTATGTCTTCTTATTCATCTTCTTCGAGGAGCACCCCAATTGAAGGTCTTTAATTCAAGAATTAAGCTTGCAATCGTTGCGGTAAGAATGCAGTGATTAAAATATCCGGGTCAACTAGCAATCTAAGAAAAGCGTACTTCAAATGCTTGGAGTGTCATAACTTTGTAACATGGTTGACATCAAAACATGTTATCATCAGTAGAAAAATGAAGAGCAATGGAGCAAATGAAGATGGTGATTGTTCAAGTGATAATTTGAAGGAAGAAATTATTGAGTTGAAAAAGGAGTTTGAGCAATTAGCTTTGTTAGTGAAATTTATTAGCTCCGTGTTTGTTGTGGTTGTTATACTTTTCCTAAATAAAATTTGACATAATTGGAAAATCATGTAAGAGATTCATGTGTAATGAAATGGACTACTCTAAGTTGCTTTCTTCCTTATGAAATTTTGTGATTTATTGATTAAATTTAGCTTAGTCTAAATGACACCCCAACCCCCTGTAATTTCTGATAAGTGAATATTTGTATGGTTTTAACCCCCAATTTAGCTCGGTTTTGTATGTCATTTGTGCTTTGTTAAGCCACTTTATGAGCTAATATCGTCTTCTAGGCGAATTCCTGTGTTCTAACCTGTTTTGTACCGAAAGTAACGTTTCTACGCCCTTTTTCTATATTCCCGAGCATTTGCCTAGAACCCGACGATTTGAAGAAGCAAGCTTGACCAAGTGAAAGGCATTTCAAGAAGGTTCACTAATTCGAAAGAGAGAAGAAGCAAAGACAGTTTCGTAGTTGTCTGAAGATCAATCAGTTAGGCGAAGAAATTATCGCTTTACATCAAACCCTATCAACAAACCCGACTCAAGAGGTCAAGGGGGATGATGGAAGTCAAGTCATAGGCAAAGGAAGATGAAACGTTGGTCAAAGCTTCTAGTTGACCACTTACCCGATCGGGGAAGTGTGTACCCGATCGGGGATGTTCGCTGCTCCGCACAAATTGCTTCGACTTCCTATTTTTGTCCTATATGTTCAATGCTTGACCCCTTCCCCACGAAACCCTAATGCTATATAAAGAGAGCTCCAGCCACTCTTCTCAACACATCTCACAACACAATCTTTTTCTCATACTTCTCTTATTAGTTTAGTTTAGTTTTAGTTTTCTCTCAACTTTCTTAGTTTAGTTTAGTTTTAGTTTTTTCTAGTTTAGTTTAGTCTAGTTCTAAGTTTTCCTCAATTGTAGTTGTTCTACTTGTAATTGGAATTCTAATTTCCGGGTTTGCATTTCTTATTCAAGTTCTTATTCCATTTCGATCTTTGCTCATCCTTTCCGGTAATCTTTATTCGCGTATTTACATTATAGTTTCATTTTATTTTAGTATTTCCTTTATCATGTTTACCATTCTTAGTTTTATATTCTTAGTTGCTCTTTCATTGTTAATCATGCATAAGTAGTCACCTTTCTAGGGTATATGGTAGCCATGTTAGGTTGATTAAAAGATGATAATTGGATAAAAGATGATAACTTTACCAGGTTAGTTTGGGTCGGGGAGGGTCCTTTCGGCTTTCGTGTCTGTTTTGGGATGTTAATTGTCGTCGATCATTTCCGGGTCAAGCGGATGAGGTTATATATCGAGTCGGGCCGTTTTTGCATCACTAACCTGAAACTGATCCGATCCAAAATTAATTAGCTAGCTAGGTCGGGTTATTTAATTTAATTCGATATAAATCTTTATTTATTATCCGAGTGATTATTAAGTATCATTTTCGGATCGGATCACTTTTAATTAGATCAAACTAATGTAATACATATTATATATTATTAGTATACGTGCGTTACTTCAAAATAACCCTAAACCCTAAACCCTAAACCCTAAACCCTAAACCCTAACCCTAAAACCCTAAACCCTAAACCCTTTTATATATAGTAAATTATCGCTATTGATCAAGCATCAAAAGATTGAACATCAACGGAATTAATCATATCAATTCAAACACTTTAAACAACATTCTTTCTCATTGATTATTTCATTAGGAATAACATAGATTTTATATTAAAGTATATTATATTCATCCGACATCAAATAAATAAATATTTTAAATAATCCGGGACAATTCCGGTTAAGAGTAAAAAGCTTTTCTCACACTGCCACCAACAATCCGGAACAATATTGATAATACTGATGACTTTCAGATTATTAACCTCGTATTTTGCAATAACATATTCAATGCTTGCAAGTACACCTCTTGCATGTGGAGATAAGGTAGGACGGGTAGAGCTCAACATATCTCTTGCGGCATCCAACCCGCGAGTATCAGGCCGACGTGGGTAGCCAGAGGACGATGATGATGACGACGCTTGGTTGACAAGTCGGACTGCTTCAAGCCTCTTAATCCAATAATCCCTTTGATGTTCAATGGATGCTTTAATAAATGAGTGATGATCAGCGGGAAGTACGGCAAGAGCCTCCTCCTCATTTGCAATCAATTTTGTAAGGGTCGTCTCATCGTTGGGAAGGTTAACTGCTGCCATTGATAATGTTAATTTTTAGAGTAATTAATTAGGGTTATGTAGTATTTAAAGGAGGGATTTTGAGGCTGTATTTATAGAGGGGCTATGTGGTCATTCATTATACAGTGGCCATGCTTATGTTGTTGCTGTTTCTGCTATTACAGTTGTTCTGCTATTGTTTATTCACAGGTTTGGACTGTAATGCAATATCTTTTAATTAAAAATAATAATATTGAGAAATAACAACGGTTATTACTTAATAAAACCGTTGTTATTACTTTCCATAACGGTTTTACTGACTACAACCGTTGTGATAGAGTAATGACAACGGTGCGACATACCCGTTGTTATATATATTCACCCTATTTGCGCCAATATGAAAATCCAAATAAAGACACTGACAACGGGTCCTTTGCTTATAACCGTTGTGGAAAGTAGTAACAACGGTTGTATTCAATGAAAGAGATTAAATGAGATTGCATTACAGTAACTGCATATTACCACATTAACTGCATTGAATGCATAGGAAATGTAACTGCATATATACATTCACACATTTACTCAATCAATAACTGCATGTGAATATATAGTCGTTTTGGGAAATGTAAATGCATGTGAATCAATGCATGCATGTGAACCAATGCATGTGAATCAATAACTGCATGTGAATCAATAACTCTCTATAAGTACAGCCTCAATACAAGGCTATCAACCATACAAAATTTCCCAACTCCAATCAATAACATCTTTGCATTCCCCCAAAATACTAACATCAACCATACAAAATGACTGAAACGTTTACTAAACCAAATGCTTGCATCATGACACAAATGCCCGCTCATATTGAGGGTGGCTACGTTGTGTGTAAAAGTTACAAGAAACTCCGTGATACGCTTATTCAAAATGACTACATAATGAAGAAGATGAGGCCAAATTGGCATGGCAGATACTTTACAGGGGAACTCATTTTCGAGTTTGGGATGACCGATGCTCATCGTGCGTCCGCATTCAAACTGGCAAGAATGTTTGACAAGGCCGGGCATGGCCGAAAAGATTGGATTGAGAACACGGACCACCAGCCTGGGCCATATCTATGGGTGGCTACCGAACATGACCGTCACCGTTTCCCAATTGGGGTCGACTTTGTTGAAGTGACCCAGGGAGAGCAGTGGGAAGGGTTGGTTCTGGCCGAGGCTGAGCCAATTGATGCATATGCTCTAGCGGTGGCAGCTATCCGGGAGATTTACCCGGACTCAATTTAGTTTGTTGTTGTTGTTTGGTTATTTTGGCGCCATTTGTGTGTGGCGCCGTTTGAACTTATTATTTAATAATATTAATGTTGATATGTTAATTTTTTTTTTGACTTAAGATTAGAAGTAATTAAACTAAATTTAATAATGGTCATAAATTCAATAATACACTAATTCACAAATTCAATTCAAAGTTATTCAATCGATAAAGCAAAATTAGAATTGAACTAATTCACAAATTCAATAATAAACGACATTCAGGAAATCCACAATTCAATAATAAGAATTGAACAATCTAGCTAGAAAATCTTGATAAGAAATAGTTAATAAAAATAATACCTGATTAATAAGAAATAGCAGGCGGTGACAACAGTGACGGAGATGATGACAGAGAGACGATTAGGGAGTATGTCTTAGTGGTGCAGTATGATCGCTTTGTGATAGAGTTTTTGTGTTGCAGTACAGTATTATTAGTGTTGTGCGTTTTCTTCATCTTTATTAACAAATATTGACAACGGTTATTATAAACAAACCGTTGTGATAGAGTAATGACTACGGTTAAAGTCTACTCGTTGTAATATATTTGCGCCAATATGCAAACTCTAATAAACACTATGACAACGGTTCGTGATTAATAACCGTTGTTATAAGCAATAACAACGGGTATATTTAGAACAACCGTTGTTGTTGCTTACCTTTATTTTATTTTTAATTATAAAAAGAGACAGCAATAGCATAAGCACTATACACTGCAATAATAATCAGCAGAAACCAAAACATGGAGACTGTATACTGAATGACCAAAAGCTAAATAATTTGGGAATCATCAACAATGACCAAATGTGACAACCCTCGCGAATGCGGAAATATAAAACATACAAGCATGTGAATTATATAGCGGAAATAGGTAGTTTTAAAAACTTTTATGCATGCAAGTTAAATAAAACGAGGAGTGTCAAAATATTACAAACTAAATACGGAAATACAACAAAGAGACGGGGTCTCTTAAAATGTTAGCAAAGAACAAGTGTTTAGCAAAACTAGCTAATATCGTCTAGAGGTGAAAACTTCCAGGGACAATGCCCGCTAGCTCACAACCGAACCCAAAATAGTCAAAGCAAAAAGCCATCCAATGCAAGCAACCTGTTCATTCATGAAAAACATGAACGCCACAATCAGTGGGGAGTAACTCCAGGTTCTCCCAGCCATATCACATTAAACGTACATAGAAGGAAACACGAAAGTAAAATCATGCATATATAGATATACATGTGAGTTACGATAAGAATAGATAGGCAATCCAATATAGAATGATGAGATCATAAAGAAATCAAATCCGGAACCATCATGTTATTCAAGACTCGGGGAAGACACTCTTAGGCAACCGAATACGCTCACTAGGGCTTGCTTCCCGTTCGCAGTATAAGTTTGATAAGATTGAGACTCGCAAACAACCATGCAAAGCTACAATGAACATGAATAAAAACCATCCATGTTATCATCATTCAAAAACTCAATAATGACGGTGCCCAAATCATGCAATGACCATGAATAATATCATGAAATCAGCATTCAAGACCCACAAGCGACATCGTCCACGGGTAAATGAAACGCACTAGCACCGTTTTAATGGCAAGTTGATTTAACAGGCATCCACGGAGAAGATTTCCTGACGCATACACGTCCACCCATTTCGTATATGTGCACTAATTTTCTC
The DNA here is from genome assembly GCA_022085475.1 of Heliosperma pusillum. Taxonomy (NCBI): domain Eukaryota; kingdom Viridiplantae; phylum Streptophyta; class Magnoliopsida; order Caryophyllales; family Caryophyllaceae; genus Heliosperma; species Heliosperma pusillum. The sequence continues at coordinate 16,388 of JAIUZE010031641.1, read as the reverse complement.
CGGTAGGACGACGATAATTAATACGGTCTAGTCTAAAACCTGGCCAGACTATCGGATAACGTGTTACGATACGACATGCGCTAACCGTTTCGCATCCAAGCTCGGTTAATCAAGACGCCCGAGTACCCGAAATTCGGTCGACATTCACGAAAAGAGACGGAAAAGAGCTCAAGCCTCCTAACAAGGGTATGCGCTACAGGCAAATAACACCACCTCGCAAGTACACACCATTCTGACGGGCTGTGGGTCGATCAACGCTAGCGTTCAATCCAAAACGTCGTGATATGCCCACTAACACATGCATTTAAGCAGTAGGATACCTCTCCGTTCCGACATTCCAGCCTTACGAAGGGGAAGGTAGCCAAGGGAATGAGAGTACAAAGCACAAGACGAAACAGTGCTCAAACCGTATCATTTGTAAAAACCGACCCAAAGTGGAACATAGCAAAACCGTCACAAAACATGTGATACAAGCGAATGAATTGTCATATATTCAAAACATTAATATTATAAGTCACTGCGTAAAATTATACGTTAAACGAACGATCGGAATTATTATAAATGAAAACCGTAAACAAAAATCACAAGACTTTCCAGCAGGTGCCAGCCGGTCCACCGGCTGCCGGTCCACCGGTCAGGCCATTACCTCATACAAAAATCAACTTAAAACTTCAGTGTGTCCCAGCCGGTCAGGCTGACCAGCTGCCGGTCAACCGGCTGGGACCAAAGGGTCATATGAAAAACAAAGGAAGAAAAGGGGGTTTCCCAGCCGGTGGTCTGACCGGCTGCCGGTCGACCGGCTGAGCCCAACCTCATATTCCAAAATCACGTAAAAATGCCAAAATATACAGCAGGTGCCCCAGCCGGTGGTCTGACCGGCTGCCGGTCGACCGGCTGAGGTCCCTAGTACACGAAAATGCCTTGTTTCACCAAGGATCGACTTTTGATAATTATCGACTATCATTCTAATTCATCAATTCTCATGTGAATACTCAATAAACAACATCCATCAACCATAATACAAGCCATAAGCTTACTAACCATAATCTAAATACGGTTTCTATCCTAGAAATCACATAAAACACGTAAATGATATCGAGTAACCCTTCACCGTTACCTTTAAGCGTCTTCACTACTCGTCAAGCTCCTCTTCAATTAGGAAATAGTCTTTGTCGGGATCTTGGAGGTCACCACCTACAAATAGATCATAAAAGATGAATAAAATTCATCTTGAGAAAGATGGAAAGTTTGAAAAGTGAGAAAGACGGTAATTTTATTATCAATACGGATAGAGGAAGGTAAGGGGAGAAGAATGAGACAAACTTACGTTAATTCTAGCAAGTAACGAATGAGCTAGGATGATTCAAAGATCGAAAATAAAGAGGGAGGCAAGGGTTTGGGATTTCTTAAAGAGGAAGAAATGTGTTGTTTGTGTTTGAGTAAGAAATAGGTTAAAGGGAGTGAGTGGAATATGAAGGAAAAAAAGTCAAGGAAAGTCAAACTCGCCTTAAGACGGGATTCTCATGGAATCTCGCGGAAATTCCAAATACGAATTCCGAAATTCTAAATTCGACTCGAAACATTAAATTCTAAATTAAAACTTAAAATTACTGAAAAGTATCCGTAAAATATTTTCATTATATAAAAATAGGGTACATTTCCGGGTTTTACAATCACCCCACCTTTTAAAAAGTTTCGCCCTCGAAACTTGAGGGAAAGAAAAATTACCTTACTCGAATAGACTCGGATATTTACTACGCATAGAAGCTTCAGTTTCCCCAGTCTCTTCTTCGACATTAGCACTTCTCCACAAGATTTTCACTAAAGGAACTACTTTACTTCTCAACTTCCTATCCTTACGATCTAGGATGCGGATCGCTTCTCTTCAAAGGATAGATTCGGTTCAAGCTCGGGCAATTCCTTTTGAAATACATGGCTTGGATCACTAACATACTTTCTCAATTGAGAAACATGGAAAACATCATGAACCTTTGCCAAATTTGGCGGCAAAACCAACTTATAAGCAACGGGACCAATCCTTTTCACAATATCAAAGGGTCCAATGTATTTCGGGCTCAATTTTCCCTTAACACCAAACCTTTTAACACCCTTCATTGGAGATACCTTCAAGAATACTTTATCTCCAACCTCAAATTCTAACGGCCTTCTTCGGATATCGGCATAAGACTTTTGACGGTCTTGAGCGGCTTCATTCTATCACGAATGAACCTTCACATTATCATATTCAACAAAGAACAGTGGCCCTAAATCCGATTGTCACTCTAATTGATCCAACATATAGAGACTCCGACATTCCTTCCCCATAAAGAGCTTCATATGGAGCCATCTTGATAGATGCCATGATAACATTGTGGTTGTAAGAAAACTCCACCACCGGTAGACTCTTTTCCCAAGTAGACTGAAAGTCAAGAGCACAAGCCCTAAGCAAGTCTTCTAAAGTCTGAATAGTCCTCTCAGTCTGACCATCCGTAGCGGCATGAAAAGCAGTACTCATCAACAACTTACTACCCATGGCTTCTTGCAAAGCTTTCCAAAATCTCGAACATAATCTCGGATCTCGGTCGGATATATTCTCCATAGGAACACCATGATATCTAACAATTTCATCCACATAAGCTTTCACTAAACGTTCCAAACTCCAAGTTTCTTTGATCGGAATAAATCTAGCACACTTGGTCAATCGATCAACAACAGCCCAAACGACATCTTTTCCTCCAACGGTTCTCGGCAAAGCCATAACAAAATCCATAGAAATAGATTCCCACTTCCATAGAGGAATATCCAACGGTTGTAGCAATCCACCGGACCTCTTGTGTTCAATCTTTACTTGTTGGCAAGTAAGACATCTTCCAACATAAGATACAACATCGCCCTTCAAGTTCGGCCACCAAAACTGCAACTTCAAATCCTTGTACATCTTATCACCACCGGGGTGAATAGAATAAGGGGAAAGGTGAGCTTCATCAAGAACTCGCTTCCTCAAATCAAGAGCATTAGGAACAAATAAACGACCATGGAAATGAAGAACACCTTCATTATCAAACTTGAAATCTTTACCTTTACCTTCAAGAAGTTTGGCTTGGATAGATTTGTAGGTAAGATCATCAACTTGGCTTTCGCGGATTTCACGGAGAAATACAGGCTCAGCAGTCATAGCACCAATATGAACAAATCCCCGCTCTACAAATTCCAAACTCAACTTTCGAAACTCGGCACAAAGATCAACAGGTAATACATGCAAAGCATTCAAAGCATGAGAAGCCTTCCTACTAAGAGCATCAGCAACAACATTAGCCTTCTCTTCATGGTACAATAACTCAAAATCATAATCGTTCACCAATTCCAACCATCTTCTTTGCCTCATATTCAACTCTTTTTGAGTAAATATGTACTTCAAACTCTTGTGATCGGTGAAGATACGACAATGAACTCCAATTAGATAATGTCTCCACACTTTCAAAGCATGAACAACAGCGGCCAATTCTAAATCATGAGTAGGATAGTTCACTTCATGAACTCTCAACTGCCTTGAAGCATAGGCCACCACCTTCCTATTTTGCATAAGAACACAACCCAGTCCCATTTTAGAAGCATCACAATAGACATCAAAGTCTACTCCATCCTCAGGCAAAGTCAACACCGGAGCGGTAGTTAACCTCTTCTTTAACTCTTGAAACGCTGCTTCACAAGCTTCATTCCATAGGAATTTGGTTTCCTTCTTCAACAACTGAGTCATCGGTCTAGCAAGCTTAGAGAAATCTTTGACAAACCTTCGGTAAAGGCCAGCTAAACCAAGGAAAACTTCGAATCTCTCTAATATCAGTCGGACTCTTCCAATCAAACAACGGCCCCCATTTTTGAAGGATCCACCCATCACACCTTCTTTAGAAATCACTTGACCAAGAACGAACATTTAGGTAACCAAACATTCACACTTAGAGAACTTAGGCGAATACCACTTCTGACGACGTGAACACCCAAAATAAATCCTCAAATGAATAGCATGCTCTTCTTCAGACTTGGAGAAAATAAGAATATCATCAATGAATACCACCACACACTTGTCGAGATACTCACTAAATGTGCGGTTCATTTGATCCATAAAGATAGCGGGAGCATTCGTCAATCCAAAAGGCATCACCTTGTACTCATAATGACCATACCTCGTACTAAAAGGGGTCTTTGGAGTATCAACATCTCTAACAGGAACTTGATGATAACCGGATCTCAAATCAATCTTTGAAAAAGTAGAAGCACCCTTTAATTGATCAAACAAATCTTCAATTCTTGGTAAAGGATACCTACTCTTGATTGTAATCCGATTCAACTCACGATAATCAATACAAAGTCTCATCGAACCATCTTTCTTCTTTACAAAAAGAACTGGAGCACCCCAAGGCGAGGCACTTGGTCGAATAAAACCCTTTTCAATCATATCATCTAACTGCTTCCGTAATTCTTTCAATTCAGACGGAGCCATACGATAAGGAGCTTTGGCAATTGGACCAGAACCAAGAACAAGATCAATAGAGAATTCAACATCTCTCTCGGGAGGAATCCCGGGCAAATCTTCGGGGAATACATCGACGAATTGTCGAACAATAGGCACATCTTCAATACTTGGCAAAGAGGTATTTGAAGAAGTCACAACACACAAGAATGCTTGGTGACCTTTTCTAACCATACTTACCAATTTCATAGCGGAAATTAAAGATACACCTTTACGGGGATGAGATCCCTTATAGGTTATTCTAACACCTAAAGGACTCTTGAAATAAATCTTTTGATCACGACACTCAAACCTAGCATGATACATTACTAGCCAATCTATACCTAATATTATATCAAACTCTCCTAGAGGAAACTTAAGGAGATTAGCGGGAAAGATAGAACCCGCAATAGATATAGGTACATTTGGATAAAGGGTAGAACAAGAGATAATATCTCCGGAAGGTAAGGATATGGGAGTATCCTCACTAGATGTAGGCTTGATAGATAACTTATTAGCATAAGTCGATGACACAAAAGACATAGAAGCACCGGTATCAAATAAAATAAGACACGGTTGCTCTAGGATTGAGAACATACCCGTAATGATCTCGAGATAAGCATTGGCTTCGGCACGGCTCATGACAAAGATTGAACCCTTAGGCTTAGGAGGAGGAGGAGGGAGCAACTTTCGATCGGGGCAATCCTCATAACGGTGACCACCCTTTTTACAAAAGTAGCAAATGTAAGATCGATTGGAACAAGGCACACCAGGATGGTATGGTTGTCTACAATAGTTACATTGACGACCTTGAGCTTGAGGAGCATAAGGCCTATGGGCCACATTTGAAGTAGCTCTAGGAAGGAAAGGAGCAGGATTCCTTGTGTTTGCATTGGAAGAAGGATTAAACCTCCTATTGTTAGCATAGGAATTAGAAGGAGACGGAATAAACGGTCTCTTCCCAAAAGCATTCGGCCTAGGAGCATAAGAAGGAGAGGGATTATTCATCAAAGCCTCATCTCTAATAGCCTTCATTGAATTCTCGGCCCACAAGGCATCATCCTAAAGATCTCCAAAGGACGCAATACCCCTTCTCACTTTACTTTGAAGAACGACATTCAACTTGTTTCGGTAATAGAACGCTCGATCTTCATCATCTCGGATAAGCCTCGGCGCAAAATGAGCGAGCTTATTAAACTCCGTAGTAAACTCTTGAGCTAATAGGTTGCCTTGTTTAAAATCAATGAACTCTTTAAGCCTTTGCTGCTTAAGCTCTTTAGGATAGAACTACCCTCCACAAGAGCTTTAAAGCAAGCCCTGTTAAAGTCCTCTTCAAGAACAGCGGTGGCACTTGTGATAGCCCACCAGTTGTCAGCTTCCCTCACCCGAAAGTGCTTTGCGATCCTTACCTTGTCCTCTTCTCGGACTTGGTATAGATCGAACTGCTTCTCCATCTCACGGAACCAATCGGATAACTCCGTAGGATCCGGTTCACCACCATACGGTACGATCTTACTTCTCGCTATCTGTCCAGCTACCCAAGTATAGCCACCTTGATGGTTATCTTTCCTTCTAGGGGGAACTTGGTTAGCATGAGCTAAAGTTGCATCTTGCTGATTTTTCAGCACTTGAGTGAGAGCTTCCAACATAACATTCTCAACTTTTCGGGGTCTAACCATCTTCATAAGAAACAAAAACAAATTAAGTTACTCCTATCAATTAGCATAAACAAATAGACTACCAAGTAAAGTCCTTAACTTCTACCCAACTCTCATTTATTATTTCAAGGTCAAGTAGTTTAAGTTAGGGTTCACGTGTGTGCGTCGGGAGCGATAAAGCTCTGATACCAACTGTGACAACCCTCGCGAATGCGGAAATATAAAACATACAAGCATGTGAAATATATGCGGAAATACGGTATTTTAAAAAACTTTTATACATGCAAGATAGATAAACGAGGAATGTCAAAATATTACAAACTAAGTACAAAATACAACAAAGAGACGGGGTCTCTCAAAATGTTAGCAAAGAACAAGTGTTTAGCAAAACTAGCTAAATCGTCTAGAGGTGAAACTTCCAGGGACAAACGCCCGCTAGCTCACACCCGAACCCAAAATAGTCATAGCAAAAAGCCATCCATGCAAGCAACCTGTTCATTCATGAAAAACATGAACGCCACAATCAGTGGGGAGTAACTCCGGGTTCTCCCAGCCATATCACCTTAAACGTACATATAAGGAAATACAAAAGTAAAATCATGCATATATAGATATACATGTGAGTTACAATAAGAATAGATAGGCAATCCAATATATAATGACAAGAGCATATGGAATACAAGTCCGAATCCATCATGGTATTCAAAGACTCGGGGAAGACACTCTTAGGCAACCGAATACGCTCACTAGGGCTTGCATCTCACCGTTAGCGGTATAAGTTTGATAAGATTGAGACTCGACAACAAAACCATGCCAAGTCATTCAATGATCAATCACATAATCATTCATTCAATTATAACGACGCAATGACGACCTCTCTCACGGTAAATGAAACGCACTAGCACCGTGTACATGGCAAGTATGATTAAAAGGCATCCACGAGATGACATTTCCCTGAACGCATACACGATCACATTTCGTATATGTGACTAATTTCCTCCGGTAGACGACGATAATAATACGGTCCTAGTCTAAACCTGGCCAGACTCTCGGAATAAATCGTGTTCCGATTCGACATGCGATAAACGTTTCGCATCCAAGACTCGGTCAATCATAGACGCCGAGTACCCCAAATTCGGTCGACATTCACGAAAGAGGCGGAAAAGAGCTCAAGCCTCATAACAAGCGGTACGCTACATGCAAATAACACCACCTCGCAAGTACACAACATTTGACGGCCGGGTCGATCAACGCAATGCGTTCAACTCCCAACAACGTCGTCGTATGCCCACTACACATGCAATTAAGCAGTAGGATACCTCTCCGTTCCGACATTCCAGCCTTACGAACGGGAAGGTAGCCAAGGGAATGAGAGTACAAAGCACAAGACAAAATAGTGCTCAAACCGTATCATTTATAAAAACCGACTCAAAGTGGGACATAGCAAAAACCGTCACAAAACATGTGATACAAGGGAATGAAATATCATATATTCAAAACATTAATATTATAAGTCACTACGTAAAATTATACGATAAACGAATCATGCGAACTAATATAAATTACGAGTTTTAGAAATCATAAGAGAAAAACACAGCCGTGTTCCAGGCCGGTCAGGAGGGAGGCGGCCGGTGGGCCGGCTCGGAGCACAGGCAAAACCCAAGAATTCATCAAAACAGAGAAATGTGTTCCAGGCCGGCATAGTGACCGGCGGCCGGTGCACCGGCCAGGAACACCTCTTCATGCAAATTCCAAATTTTCCAAAGATGTTACTGATGTGTTCCCAGCCGGTGGGCAGACCGGCGGCCGGTGGACCGGCTGGGAGCACCTCTTCACCCGTGAGCTTTTCTCACTTAACCAATTCATTTCAATTCTCAATTATACTTTTAATAATTATCAACAATCAATATACATCATCAATATTCATCATATAACAACATTCATTAATCATAACATGATTTCTAAGCTTCTAATCGTATTCTAAATACGATTTCTAGCATATAAAGCATGTAAAACACGTAAATGATATCGAGTAACCCTTCACCGTTACCTTTAAGCGTCTTTACTAAACGTCAAGCTCCTCTTCAATAAGGTAATAGTCTTTGTCGAGATCTTTGAGGTCACCACCTACAAATAGATCATAAAAGATGAATGAAATTCATCTTGAGAAAGACGGAAAGTTTGAAAAGCGAGAAAGACGATGATTTTAATATCAATACGGATAGAGGAAGGTAAGAGGAGAAGAATGAGACGAACTTACGTGAATTCTAGCAAGTAATGAATGAGTTAGGATGATTCAAAGATCGAAAATGCTATGGAGGCAAGGGTTTGGGATTTCTTAAAGAGGAAGAAATGTGTTGTTTGTGTTTGAGTAAGAAATAGGTTAAAGGGAGTGAGTGGAATATGAAGGAAAAAAAGTCAAGGAAAGTCAAACTCGCCTTAAGACGGGATTCTCATGGAATCTCGCGGAAATTCCAAATACGAACTCGGAAATTCTAAATTCGACTCGAAACATTAAATTCTAAATTAAAACTTAAAATTACTGAAAAGTATCCGTAAAATATTTTCATTATATAAAAATAGGGTACATTTCCGGGTGTTACACATTCTCTCCTCCTTTCCGCCTCCCTCACGCCATCATCTTCTTTATTTTTCAGATCTTGAAAATGGTGGTCTGAGTTTGTTGTTGTTGGCGTTGTTTGTGGAGCCTCTGCCGCCTCCCTCATCTTCTCCCGTCTCCCTCCTCTTCAGGCGCCGCCACGACTCTCCTCCACATCCTTCACCGCAAAATAGCCGCAATACCGCTGCCCCTCTCCTCCTCTCATTCAGAATGGTTGTCGTGGGGGTGGTTGTGTGTAGGGGCTGCTGTTTAGGGGATGGGTGGGTATGGCTGGTGAGGGCGGGTTTGTCGGTAGTTGTTAAGGGTGTTTGTCGGTCGTTGTTGTGTGTCTATTTTTGGTTTTATTTTTTTCTTTCGGATCTGGTTAATTTTTATGTGTCTTTGTTTATTTTTTTTTTTCAGATTTGAAAAGAGTTTCAAATGTTGATAACGTCTAATAAAATAACACATTATTTATTAAAGTCACATATATCGTTTATTAAGGTAACACACATTATTTATTAAAGTAACACAAAATTACCTTAAAAGTTACACTTATTTGTGTCAGATCTATTGTTTTTTTCTTAGATCTGAAAAAGGGTATATAAATTTTTCAAAATATTTTTTTTGAGATTTTTTTCCACAACTAAAATAAGGGTATAGTTGTTGGTGTTGATAACGATTGACCGATTAAAGTCATACATATTGTCTATTAAAGTAACACAAATTTTCTATTAAAGTTACACACCTTACTTATTACAGTCACATATATTAAAGTTACACATTATCTATTAAAGTAACACAAATTCTCTATTAAAGTTACCTATCTTATTTATTAAAGTCACATATATCGTCTATTAAAGTTACACATCTTTTTTATTAAAGTTACACATTTTATTTATTAAAGTTACACATTTTATTTATTAAAGTTACACATTCTATTTATTAAAGTAACATAAATTATCTATTAAAGTAACACACAATATTTAATAAAGTAACACTATTAAAGTAACACAAAATGACTTTAAAAAGTTACACTTGTTGATATCAGATCTATTGCTTTTTTAGTTTTTACTCTTGTTTTCATTTTTTTTTGCTAGATCTACCTTTTTGTGAGTGTGGGTTGGTTTGTGATGGTTGGATTACAGTTACATTCATAGAAGACTACAGTTACACTCATAAAGTATTACAGTTACATTCTTAGAGGACTACAGTTACACTCATAAAGTATTACAGTTACACTCATAAAGGACTACAGTTACACTCATAAATGACTACAGTTACATTCATAAAGGACTAAATTTGTACTAAATTACATAAATTCAACATGTAATAAAATTAAAAAAATTCCACTCAAAATGACCTAAAATAACTAAAGTTACACTCGTTAAATATTAGAGTTACACTCGTAAATCATCAAAGTTACACTTGTAAAATGTTAAAATTATATAAATTCAAATTTTTATATACAAAACCGTCTCAAAAAAATTAAAGTTACACTCGAAAATCAGCAAAGTTACACTCATAGAATGTTAAAATTATATATATTCAAATTATTATAGAGAAAACCGTCTTCAAAATTTAAAGTTACGCATGAAAATATTAAAGTTACACTCGAAAAGCATCAAAGTTACACTCGTAAGGTATTAAAATTGTTTAAATTCAAGTTTTTACATACAAACCGCCTTAAAAAGTTAAAGTTACAATCTAAAACATTAGAGTTACACTCGCAAGCATCAAAGTTACACTCATATATCTCACTAGCTAAAAAGTCCTCAAAAGTGCTTAAACGTGTTTAAAAAGTGATTAATTAAAAGCTAGAGAGAGAAAGTTAATTAATTAGTGCATAGGTAATTAATTAGTGATAAGTGTATTTTTTAATCTCCCAAATCTCAGCCATCCATCTCCCTCATCCAATGGCTAGGATGAGGACTCAAGGACTCTAAGAATATGGTGGACTCAATTGAACTAAGCTCTATATATATATATATATATATATATATGTATATATATATACATATATATGTATATATATGTATATATATATATATACATATAAAGACTATTTTCTTATCGAGGAAGAACTTGAAGAGTAGCCGAGCAAAATACTAACGTAGACGGGTTACATGACATCACCTTGTTTGTCTTTTATGTGTTCTAGGATAGAGTTACATGTTAAAGATAAGACATTTTATTGTTTTTGGCTTGAAATTATGCCTGTTGGATGTTGAATGGTTCATATGTTGTTGGTTGTTGGATGTGGGTCTTCCCTTGGAATTTCTTATCGAGGAGGAATTTGTTGGATTAATTTTGTTGATGATGTTTTAAATGGTGATTTTGTGTGCTGTTATGTTAAAATCGAATCTTTTGTATGAAAATGTTGAATTCTGTATGTTTTGTTTGCCTTGAAAACCACTAATTATGAATGAAGGATTATTTTTTAGACTTGTATGATTAAGTTTGTTGATTTTAGTGTGTTTGTATGTGCTTCAACATGAGATAATAAGTCGCATTAGAGTAACAATGAAATTAGGTGAAGTTTGTGCATGAACCCTTGCGGATTTATGTCCGACCCAGGCGGGTTCGAGCTTTGAATCGCAGCAAAATACTCTAAACCCTTACAACTCTAGTTATGACTATGTTGTTTTTTTATGGGCTTTATGTTTCTTATTGATTATGCTTCTTATACTTGGTTAAATGGTTATGTAAAATGTATTTACTCATGTTTATCATTGTTAAAATTATCTTATGCGTCATTCACATATTTGATGTCAATTTTGGATTGTCTCACGCATGTATGTCATGTATGCTTTGAGTAGTCGGTTGAGTCGAGATTGTTGGATGATGTTGAACTCTCATTCCCCGTTTTTACCCTTATACTTGTTGAACTTTATGTATATGCGATGGGGGATATTATCATAAACCTGTGCATATGTTAGTTAGAATATGACGATGTTGTTGGTATTTGAACGCATAGCATTGATCGACCAAACCGTCAAATGTTTCATTCTTGCGAGATGGTGTCATTGCATGTAGTCTACTAGCTTGTTTTATCTTGACCTCCGTTTCCGTGCCGATAAGCCGGAAGCTTGAAATCTTTCCACCTTTTCCGTTGCCGGGCCTTCCAGAATCAGGGCATTTGGCTTTCGTTCTATCAACCGAGTCTTGAATGTGGAACGCCTTACCACATGTGGAATCGGGAAACGCCTTATCCCAAGAGTTTGTTTAAGTTTAGACTAGGACCGTATTATTATCGTAATCCTATAGGGTAGGATTAGAGTCATGAGTATGCGAAATGCCTTATCCAATATGGTCTTGGAAAACGCCTTATCCCGGAGACTTGTTCGTCTTGCTTGCATAGTACCGGTGCTAGTGCATTTTATTTAACGTGAGAGTATGTTTCATTCGCATGATAGATGGATGTGATTATATGATTCTTGTATATGACTTGAAGTATGATTGGATTGATTAATGCATTATATTGGTGGGTTTTTTCATCTCTAACCTTCTCGATTATATGATTACAAGGGGTGATATGCAAGCCACCTCGTTGTTATACAATTGCCAAGGGTATCTTCCCTAGTCATGAATGTGTGATGAATATATTGTTAATTATTCTCACATGCTTATATTGTTAATATGTAATGATATCGTTGGAATTGGCTTGGCTTGATATCTATATATGTATGTTAATGTATGCTTATATGATTTAATTACCTTTGTTTTCATGTGATATGCCCGAGTTACTTCCCACTGACTATGGTATTCATGTTTGATGAATGAACATGTTGAAGTCGATGTTAGTTTGGGGCAAGATATGTGTGTGCTAGAGAGCTTTGACACTTCGGCGCTTACCTATTCGCCTAGACCATATCTTATGGTTTTATGGTCACTTTAAGGGACTTAGGTTCCCCTTGTAGTGCTTTTACCCTATCTGTTTTCCGCTTATCTTATGCATGTTTATTTCCCGCTTTCGCGGGGGGTATCACAACAACATTGGCCTACCCTCATGGTAGACAACTCGGTGTCATAATTATTAATTAACTCAGTTCATCTTCGTTGCCTCATGTTGCGTTCCGTTTAAGTAAAGATATACTCCAAGCTCTTGTCAGCGGAAGAAAAACCTTGAACGTATCTATGTACAAATACTTCCTTGATGTTTTCAAGGCCAAAAATAGCGCACCCAATTCCAAATCGTGGGTTGGATAATTCTCTTCATACGGTTTCAACTATCTTGGCGGATAAGCTATCACATCACTCCTTTGTTTAAAAAGACATCCCAAACGGAACATATATGCATCCGTAAAATACTTCAAAATCATCACTCCCATTTGACAAAGTGAAGACCGCAGCAGTGGTCAAACGCTCCTTAAGGGTTTGGAATGCCAACTCACAACTCTGTTCCCACCTTAATCTATTCTCCTTCCTCATCAAACCGTCATTGGTCTAGTAATATTTGAAAAGTCGTTCACAAATCTGCAGTAGTAGCGGGTAAGCCCAAAAAGCTTCGAATCTCTACTACATTGTTCGGTGCTAACTACTTGGAAAACACCTCAACTTTGCTTGGATCAACCGACACACCGTCCTTTGAAATCACATGTCCTAGAAAAGCCACTTTTTCGAGCCAAAATTCACACTTGCATAACTTAACATAAAATTCATTGTCTCTAAAAGTTTTCAATAGAATCCTCAAGGCTCCTGATGTTGCTAACGATTCTTTGAATACACGAAGATATCATCAATAAACACCACCACAAATTTATCTGGGTACAAAATAAACACTCGACTTATCAAGTCCATTAACACTAGCGGCGCATTCGTCAAATCAAAAGGAAACACAATGAATTCATAGTGCCCATATCTTGTCCGAAAAGTGGTTTTCAGGATTTCTTCATCCTTTATTGTGACAACCCTCGCGAATGCGGAAATATAAAACATACAAGCATGTGAAATAATATGCGGAGATACGGTATTTTAAAAACCTTTAAAACATGCAAGATATATATAACACGAGGTGTGTCAAAAGGTTACAAACTAAATACGGAATATACAACAAAGAGACGGGGTCTCTTAAAATGTTAGCAAAGAACAAGTGTTTAACAAAACTAGCTAATATCGTCTAGAGGTGAAACTTCCAGGGACAACGCCCGCTAGCTCACACCCGAACCCCAAAATATCATATCCAAAAAGTCAACCATAGCAAGCAACCTGTTCATCCATGAAAAACATGAATGCCACAGTCAGTGGGGAGTAACTCCGGGTTCTCCCAGCCATATCACATCAAACGTACATATAAGGAAATACGAAAGTAAAGTCATGCATATATAGATATCCATGCGAGATACAATAAGAATAGATAGGCAATACGAGATATAATGATAAGCTTATATGGAAATCAATTCCGAACCATCATGCTATTCAAAGACTCGGGAAAGACACTCTTAGGCAACCGAATACGCTCACTAGGGCTTGCATCTCACCGTTAGCGGTATACGATTGATAAGATTGAGACTCGACAAACAAACCAAGTCAAGTCATGTGATGATCACAAAGAATCCAACATATTATCATCCAATAACGAACCAAGACATTGACCGTGTCCAATCATGCAATGACCATGAATAATGTCATGAAATCACGCATTCAAGAACGACACAACGACATCTCTCACTGTAAATGAAACGGACTAGCACCGTGTACATGGCAAGTATGATTAAAAGGCATCCACGGGATCACATTTCCCTGAAATCATACGCGATGCTTACATTTCGCCTATGTAGACTATTATCCTCCTGGTAGCACGACGATAATAATACGGTCCTAGTCTAAACCTGGCCAGGATCTCGGAATAAACGTGTTCCGATTCGACATGCGATGACGTTTTGCATCCAAGACTCGGGCTTACAATATATATGCCGAGTACCCCAAATTCGGTAGATCAATTCACGAAAGAGGCGGAAAAACAGCTCAAGCCTCATAACAAGCGGTACGCTACATGCAAAAAACACCACCTCGCAAGTATACAACATTTGACGGCCGGGTCGAACAACGCATAGCGTTCAACTCCCAACAACGTCGTCGTATGCCCACTAAAACATGCATTTAAGCAGTAGGATACCTCTCCGTTCCGACATTCCAGCCTTACGAACGGGAAGGTAGCCAAGGGAATGAGAGTACAAAGCACAAGACAAAATAGTGCTCAAACCGTAACAATTGTAAAAACCGACTCAAAGTGGTACATATCGAAAATCGTCACAAAACATGTGATACAAACGAATAAAATATCATATATCCAAAACATGAATATTATAAGTCACTACGTAAAATTATACGATAAACGGATCATGCGAACTATTATAAATTACGAGTTTTAGAAATTATAGGAAAAATATACAGCCGTGTTCCAGGCCGGGCAGGGGACCGGTGGCCGGTGGGCCGGCTCAGAACACAGGGCAAAAACCAAAAATCACCAAAAACAGAGAAATGAGGTCTGGGCCGGTCAGTCGACCGGCGGCCGGTCGACCGGCACAGAGCCCCTCTTCATACGAAATCCAATTTTCCAAAAATGTTACTGGAGTGTTCCCAGCCGGTTGGCAGACCGGCAGCCGGTCGACCGGCCAGGAACTCCAGTTCATCCGTGAGCTTCCTTTACTTATTCCATCCATTTCAATTCTCATAAATCAATTCTAATAATCATCAACAATCAATATACATCATCCATAATCATCATATAACAACATTCATTAATCATAGCATGGTTTCTAATCTTCCTAATCGTATTCTAGTACGATTTCTAGCATATAAACAAGTAAAACACGTAAATGATACCAAGTAACCCTTCACCGTTACCTTTATGCGTCTCTACTAATCGTCAAGCTCCTCTTCTATAAGGAAATAGTCTTTGTCGGGATCTTGGAGGTCACCACCTACAGATAGATCGTAAAAAGATGAATAAAGTTCATCTTGAGAAAGACGGAAAGCTTGAAAAGCGAGAAAGACGATGATTTTAACATCAATACGGATAGAGGAAGGTTAGGGAGGAAGAATAAGACGAACTTACGTAAATTCTATCAAAGAACGAAGAAGCTACGCGAATTCTAAGATCGATATCAAAGAGGGAAATTTGAGATTTCTTAAAGAGGAAGAAAACTTGTGTTTGATTTTGTGTTGAATGAAATATTAGGTTAAGGAGGGAGTTGTGTGAGTTATGAAGGAAAAAGTCAAAGACGGTTTCCAAAGTCAAGAAAGTCAAACTCGACTCAAAAGTCAAGAAAAGTCAAACTCGACTTTAAGACGGGATTTTCGTGGAATCTCGCGGAAATTCCAAATACGAACTCGGAAATTCTAAATTCGACTCGAAACATAAAAAGCTAATTTAAAACTTAAATTTGCTGAAAAGATTTCGTAAAATATTTCTACCAGAAAAATAGGGTACATTTCCGGGTGTTACAATCACCCCACCTTTTTAAAAAGTTTCGCCCTCGAAACTTGAGGAAAATAAAAATTTACCTTACTCGAAAAGACTCGGATATTTACTACGCATAGAAGCTTCGGTTTCCCAAGTCTCTTCTTCGACATTAGCACTTCTCCACAAGATTTTCACCCACGGAACTACTTTAAT
>JAIUZE010031639.1:0-19601 GCA_022085475.1 Heliosperma pusillum | reverse complement strand
ACCTCTATTCGGTTCTTAGATTGTATATTATTATACACTCTTTTATTTCAGTATTTATACGGGAGATATGTCTCCCGTCTTGTATATTTCTTTTGTATAATATTATTTCCGTTTTGTAATGACCCTTTTTATTTATGACACCTTCGTTATGTTTTATTATCTTTTATGTATTTAAATAATTTTTTTTCTTTCCGCAAATTTGAGGGTGTCACACTCGGCTTCTGTGCTTGACGATGTCTTGGATGTGTGCACGTCTAGCCACATGTCGAATCAAGTACACGTCTTGTCTCGAGAGTCTGGCCAGGTTTAGACTAGGACCGTAATATTGTCGTAGTCCTAACGAGAGGATTAGAGTCTTGTGTGTGCGAAACGTCTTATCGTATACGGTTTAGGGAACGTCTTATCCCGCGGACTTCCATTGATTTGTCTTGCTATTGTACATGATGCTAGTGCGTGTCATTTACCGTGAGAGTGTGTATGCTTATGTTTGATCACATGATGGATTGTATACTTGATTGGTTGGATGCCTATGATTGGTTTGTATGTCGAGTCCCAAACCTTCTCAAGCATATGTCGCTAATGGTGAGATGCAAGCCCTGAGTGTTCTATATGGTTGCCAAGGGGAGTTTTCCCCGAGTCTTGTATTGCATGATAATGATGGATGATGGTTTTCTTTACTCGTATATTGTTATTATCATAATGTTATTCTCTTATCCGGCATGATATATATGTTTGCATGATGACACATGATTACATGTTTGTTTATGTGCATTTTGATGTGATATGGCTGGGAGAACCCTGAGTTACTCCCCACTGACTGTGGCATTCATTTTTAATGAATGAACAGGTTGCAGGTTGGTGTTTGCATGGGGTTGTGGCGAGTGAGCTAGCGAGCGTTGTCCTTACAGCGATTCACCCTTAGCGTGTAGTTTATATTAGTTTAGTATATTAACCGTGTTTTATCAAGGGATCGACGTCCCTTGTATTTATTTAAGATACAATTTGTATAAACGATTTATTAAATTAAGTTTTGGTTTTATAATTTAGTGACATTCGCGGTTTTGCTTTTAAAGTTTTTTAAAATCTCGTATTTTTCTGCTGCAAATCAATGTGTTTACTTTACTGCTAAATCGCGGGGTGTCACACTTGCGACTTCTCTAAATTCTAGGTTGTTATTCTTGATGTGTGGCTTAGCGTTATCTTTTTGTATGAGAATATTCTTGCTTGATGATGCTGGCCACTTAGCTTTAATTGCTGGTATTATCTTACTGATTAAACATTCTTTGGTGACAACTCTAGTGATTGAATCTATTGCTTTTGTCTCCAAAGTACACGCGGCTCTATTTTTACTTTTACGTACGGTTGGTTGCTCAATTGTGAATGGGAATAATCCAATTTTCCCATCGAAAATCATCTCACCAACCTCATTATAATGTGGCCTACAAACTGCACACATGAACATTACTTTCGTAATGTACCTCTTTGATTGACAAGATCGATATGGTAAGTCTTCCCCATTTACCACATAATATCGTTTGTTGTCTCGCGAAAGGTAGAATTTTTTTTCGTCAATGTGAATTATGTGACGCATATCTTTAAATAAAATCTGATTTTGTTCTTGAGGTACCTCTAATGCTTCGAGTGCAAACTTGAGCCTGTGAATTTTATTTTCTTCCGTTAATTGTGGATGAAGCCTACTTGTGTGAGGCTTTAGAAGCCCTTCAACCACCCAAGAATGAACACACCCAACTGAAACCTTAAGGGTTTTTGACAATGCCTCTATGGTACCTCTTTTTGTGAATTCAATGGCTTTAATTTGCTCGATATTTGGCAGGATCCTTTTGTGATTAGTATTTCCATAACGATTACTTTTGAAAGTTAGTGTCTCACCCAATTCTTGTTGTTTTTAACCTTTTTCCAAAGAACTGATATTCTTTGCCTTGTAACATGCCATTTTTCAGCAGCTTCGTTGATGACGCCTCTTGGAAGGGTTCCATTTTCACTCTGTTGAAGCAGCCATAGTACAGCATCCTTCCTTTGGGTTTCTGTCAGATTTTTACCCACCATTGGACTATGTTTTTTCAGGAAATTTGCGTATTTTGGACTGTATCTTGGACTGTATTTTGTACTCTATTTAGGACTGTAATTTGGATTGTAATAAGGACTCTGACTATTGTTGTAATTTGGACAATATTGTGGAATTAGCTCTCAACTTTTCCATCAATGAAAAATGTGAAATGACAAAGTGAAGGTGTTCATTTTGGTGGGACATTTAAATACTGGTAGGACATTCAATTTTTGGTGGGACATTCAAAAATTTCAGTTGGTGGGAAAGTAAATTTTGGTGGGACATTCAAATTTTCAACCCACTTGGTGGGAAACTTTACACTAATCTTCTAACTAGACTTTTAACTCTTATACAATTATCAATAAATACTCAGGCCCGCTACTTCTCTTTTATTATTTTTTATCTTGCCCTTAATTTGTGTGCCATGACATCATGTGTTATTTTGACTTGAAGGGAGGGAGTACTATTTATTAGGGCAGTCCGAGCTAATGTTGATGTGGCTTGAATAGGAGAAACTGCGAGGGAAGATTTCTTATTTGAAAAAACTTGGTGCGCTGAGTTTCTCTTGTATATTTTTTTGCGTCATAAGTGATTCCAAGTTGTATTTTCGTTGTTTACATCTTTTGCATGAAATCCTTGGAGCGGTCAATCAAGTCAATCCGGGAAGTCATACCCGAAAGTCAACGCCATTATCAAGTCGAGGCCGTCACGTAATCATAATGAGAGTCAAGATAATAAGGGTGTTTCAATTAGGGGAGTCGAGAAGATGGGTACAAAAGGCCAAAAGGGAGAATCACATATCAGGACTGAACCGCAGGTTGAAGTCCACACCGCAGTTTGCGGCATAGACCGCAGCCTGCGGTTCCCACCTCTGGCGGCGCTTAATCCAGCTATTTTGAAGCAAACTAACAGGAGGAAACCACAGGCCGCGGCCTACACCGCAGCTTGCGGTCCCCACCTCATGCTGCGGTTTTGCAGTGTCTTGACTTTTGAGGCCGTGTTATGATTAAATGACGGACCATCTTGGAAGATTAACCTAGACATGTGAGCCCAATATAAAAGGAGAAGTTTGAAGAGCAAAACAGATCATCCAACCAACCTCTTAGACTTCAATTAATTACTTTTACATTCTCTTAGAAAAACGTCAATCTTTGCACATTTAATGGAAGGCTAATTTACTATTTGGTGTAATTCTACTTAAATGTTCAATTTTTCCTTAGTATTTGTAAGAATTCAACCCCTATCTTTCTTATTAGTTGTTTTATCTTGTTTTTATGACATTGTTGAATGTTTAATCATTAAGGTTGGCCATCTTCGTGTTTTATTCATTCATCTTATGTTAATGTTCTATGAATGACTTGGTTTATGCAATATATTGTAGCAAGCTTGCATCTTGTTTAAATGGTTTAGTTTTTACATCTTGTGAGTGGATATTGCTTGTCATTTTTCACTAATTGGCTTAGATTAGTGTTGGATGTTGCTAATCTTGATCATATGCATTGAATGTTCTTAAAGTCTCTATCTTTTTCCCTAGTGTTGGGTTAGATGCTAGTTAACTTGTGTAGAGAAGGTGATGATTCATTGGCTTAAATGTTAGTCACTACTTGTAGGATTAAGTCTTCATTAGGATAATAAGTATAGGGGTTGTTATTCTTGCATGTATTTTGGTTGATTGGTCCTTGAAATATTAGAATTGCACCAACCTTCTTTATTATTTATTTTCTTGCACACAAGGTGTTTGTGCAATTGTTAAAGTACCAAAGTTTGCATCTTTACTTGTTTACATGTCTCAACTCTCATCAAAACTCTTCCTTTATGTCTCCACCATTGTTTTCCATTGTTAAAAACTCATACCTTTTTAATATTTTAATTAGTGTCCTTAATTTCGTCATTAGCACTTAGTTTGTGTATAGCAGTTTAACTTGTTTTAGCTTTGTTATAAGTCTTCTTTTGGGTTCGACCCTTCTTGGGTGCACTATACTACATTCTTGAATTAAGATTAGTTAAGTGCAATTAGACTTTATAAAATTTTAATTTGAAAGGTTAATTGTTAGTATCACGACGACTAGCTTTTACGTGTCAGTACTTCCGTTTTGGGTCTTAATATTAAACCATATTAAACTTCACGATTTTATTTTTGTAGTACACATCTTACCCATTAGTCATTTCAATATTTTTTGCGTACCCCTAACTAAAAAAACTCTTAAAACCTTGTTCTATTTTAGGTCAAAAATCGTATTTTATGCCACTTTTCATCTGTTTTGTGTATGCCTCGATCTATATTTGTTATATTACATACGTTAGGTTTTCATGCATAAATTGGGTGTAATATGCCTGGAAATGGGGAGAGCGAGCCAAGCCTTGAAGAGGTAGAGAAAAGAAGCTGGAATGGCCTCCCAACCGGACAGCTGATCGGTTGCCGGCCACCCGGCCCCCAACCCCTGTCATCACTAGCCAGGCGAAGAAGTCAAGAAGACTCCCAGACGGTCGGCCAGTGTCGGTCAACTGGCTGGGAGATCACCACAGCATTTAAATGAAGATTTTGAGGAAGAAATTTGGTTGGCCTCGGTGCCAGGTCCTAACTGGCCGCTAGTCGACCGTCTGGACCCACCTAATGATTCCCTCACTTCTTATTTTGAGAAGCTTCTTCATCTCCGGTCCCCAAACCGGTGAACGGCCCACCGGATGACGAGCAATTTTCTTATAGACCTTATCTCTCTTATTAGGCTCTGTGTTAGTATAAATAAATGTGTTTCAGAGACGTAAAAAACGTTTTAGCATGAAACCGTAGAAATTAAATCTACCACTTAGCTTAATCTTTCCTTTAACAAACTTTAATAATCTTTCCTTAATCAAGTTTTAATCTTCATTAATTAGTATTGAATTTTTAGTGTTACTGGTTTGTAATCAAGAGATCGAAGAAAATTTTCCTCCATTCAATCCAAGTTCTCACCTTTATTGCTTGTTGGTATCATCTTTTTCTCTTTATCTTGTTTTAATCTTATTCCATTTTCATTATTGTCTTAGTTAGTTAAATAGTTACTTGAATATTATGTTATCTTGCTTGTTTGCTTTGTTTTTCAATACGTTTACTTTTATTACTAATAGCATGAGTGAGTAGACTCCCTTCTAGGGTCCGGGGGGATCTTAGGTACATTAGAATGGGTGATAATGAATTGTTGATTTTGGGATTTGGATGATTGACTTATATTCTTGTTCATGCATTGTAAGTGTTTGATGAATTGTTTGAATGAAAATTTGAATACTATCGTTTTATTCAATCCTTGAATCCAAAGTTAAAGGGTAAAGTTTGTAAGCCATGTTTATGATAAGTTTAGTTTGATGATTGTGAAAGCTCGTCGATCTAGGCTTAACGTAGAATCCTCGATCGAAAGGTTTTGGGTTAGGCCACAATATTGTTGATCACTCTTATCCTTATAAACTCTTTCATCTCCCGCTCCCTACCTAGGTGAACCCGAGTACCCTAGATTTGTTCTAATCGATTTAAGTAGTCTATATCTTCACTGTCTTGTTTTCTATTAGTTATCAACCAAACATCATATTTCTAGGCTAAACTTAGACTTGAATTAGCAACGTAACCCCCGCCGTCCTCGTGTTCGATCTCATACTACTATTTGAGTTTTTGTTTGAATTGGTTGTGACAACTTTTAACATCACCAAGTATCACGTTATATACTTTTACGCGTTAAGTTGTTTTGTTTTTTGTGTCGAGTTATTAGTAACACCATAATTGAGAATTGTGACTGTTAAGATTATCATATATTTATCAAGTAATGAAGGTTTTGATTCATGATTCTTACAAATGAGATAATGAAACTTGGGATGAATATTTAAAAAAAATGTTGTATTTGGATCCTCTGCCAACGGATTTTTATGTCAAATGTTTTTTGACCGAAAAAACTTTGAGTGATCGTCGTAGTCACGAGTTCCAAACTCGACAATTTTTTGTTCCAAATCGTAGTTCTCAGAAAGATCTTTGAGTTGAAAAAAAATCGTCACTTTTTGCGGTCTTAAACACAAGTTATGGCCTCTTCAAGTTTATCGGGATAAAAATATTAGGTATTAGTGCAAAATGTGAAACCTCAAGAGTACCGAGAATTTTCTAAAGTAATTTTTGTTGTGACAACGACATCCGAGCCTTAGTCTTAAATTGATTCGGGATCGGCTAATATGAATCATTATCTGAAACCTTCTACGATATCTCATAGGGCTCCACAATAATATAGGGGAATTTAAGTAAAAAGAGTTCAACTTAATAGAATATTAAAAATAATAATAATGATGGTAATGATGAAAATAGAATTATAAGTAGACTAAGTTTTTTATTTTTTAAAAATAATGCAAAATCAGGATAAAAATAAAAATGATAGAATGAAAGAGTAGAATAAACAAATATATACTTTAACAAATAAAACATGTGAGAAAAAAAACTACATCGTTCACCCATATTATCTCTCCATATTGTTCTCTATGCCGTAATTCCTTATCAATCCCAAGGAATACCACCAAAGTATTCTAAATAATCTTTATCTAAGTTAATCAAAGTCTACTTCTACCCCTCACAATATTTTAAGGAGAGTGATAACGCCCCTCGAAAAATGCTTATGCTACTCACTTTTGTGAGAGAATGTATTTATATTAATTTAATCATTTACTCACATAATTGAGTGGCACAAGCGATTGTCGAGTAGCATTAACACTTCCCTATTTTAAGGCCCCAAATTCTCGAGCCTCATAACCGAAGCATTAGTCGATGATCTCCTTCTCACATGTCTAAATAACTTAATCTGTTTTCTATCATCTTATCCTATATTGGACAACTTTGACCTTCACGCTAACCAACCCATTTTTAAGTCGATCTTTCCTTGTGTATGGTCACACATCCACTGTAGCATACGCATCTTTGGCCACATTCATCGAATGTGACCATGTTTCACGGCTCAACACTCATATCCATACAATAGGTCACGTCTGATTGTCGTGCGATATAATTTATCTTTTAGTTTATGAGGAATGCCCAGATCACATAAAAAGCATGTGGCGCTATTCCACTTCAACCACCCTGCTTTAGTTCTAAGATTTACATCCCCATCTAATTCTCTATTTTCGTAATAATATATTCTAAATAACGGAAAAACGTACATCCTTGAATGATTCTCTCATCAAAAGTGATTGTCTCTGATTCTCTACCTCCGACCTCGCTAAACCTACATGCCAAACATTCAATACTATTGGTTTATACTCCCTCCTACTCAGAATAAAATTCTCCTTTACTTTTTCAGATTATTTCGGTTATCTTCCCTATTTTCATATTTGGGAAGTTTTGTGTGGTCCAAATTTTATTGCATGTAGGGTAGTGTGTTTGTGTTGCCTGCATTCACTCCCCTAATCTTTGGGTCCAATATGAAAAGAGGAAATCATTGTGAATAAGAGGGAGTATTATTTATTCAGTGGAATTTTAAATATTTATGTGACTTCCTTTATATTCAATATTATAGTTTTTCTCAAAGTTGAAATATGTACATTTTTAAAGAGTTACCATTCAATAATCCCATATTCAAGTCCACTATTGAATAACCCAAGCTAAATCATTTCAGATTCACTAGTATCCGAACTTGATCTGGTCATCTATTTTGAATATTTTAGGTTATATTAGCCTTTCAATTTCAATATTTGTTATATTTGTGTTTTTGTGATTCTTGTATTGTTGACCGTAACTTGAAATAACTCTTTAATTTCGTACTTATTGTCATAATAAGTATATAATCTGTATAATTTATCTTTAATCAAGATTCGTATCTATTTTATTATCTGTGATGCCATTTCTTTACACACCTTCTTCAGTCTACTCTTGAGTTCTACTCCAATCCGACTTATTACCAATTCATGACTTAAAATAGCAGATTCTGGCCTACAAATGGTTCTAACCCACCAAGTATGATATATTAGAGCATGAATCCCACCTGCAATGAGCTTTTTGTGCAGCAACGAGCCATCTAAATCTTCTTCTTATCCACCATTCCATATATCCAGAGAATGTAGTAACTTCAGTGATGTGGGGTTTGTCGCCTTTTCTCAATCAAACAAATTAACTCAACTAATGTAGTAGG
The DNA here is from genome assembly GCA_022085475.1 of Heliosperma pusillum. Lineage (NCBI taxonomy): Eukaryota > Viridiplantae > Streptophyta > Magnoliopsida > Caryophyllales > Caryophyllaceae > Heliosperma > Heliosperma pusillum. The sequence goes on along the minus strand of JAIUZE010031639.1, from coordinate 11,402 downwards.
TTTAGTCGAGGTCGATCCACAAGGAGGTCAATGATTGAATATTAGTTCGTCTTAAATTACAAGGTAGCTACGCGAATAAAGAAGAGGGTTTAAATTAAGCTAAGTAACTAAACTAACAACTACTAAGTCTACTAAGCTAATTAAACAAGTAATAGAATTAAAGGGATAAGCAATAAATAAAGGTCTAGGATCCGGTTAAGTCGTCAATCCGGTTCTTTCCCGCCTCAAGTTCCTTACACAAGTCACAGTTCAAGAAGTTTAGGTAGGATATTGTCTCTAAAATACCTATAAGCCCTCCTGAGTCTTTTAAGCGTCCTAAACCACTCCGAGTCCCACTCCCATGGGTAAGTGTTACGCGATTTGAGGGATTTTGCCCGATAACCAAATCCCGACTCCAAACTCTCTTACTCCCTAGAAAAAAAGGTCAAGGTCAATTGATTAAGTCTCTAAACTAAAGTCCGACTCCCATCGATAACCCAAGTTAAGTGAATAAACCATTATCTACCCATATCCGCTAACTAAGGCCTAACTCCCGTCGATAGTCCAAGTTACCCAAGATCAGCCCAACTCCCGTTGATAGCCCAAATGGTTGAATAAATGTCGAAAAAGGTCAAATAAAATCACTTAAACAAAAACCAAACATTACTAACCCACAACATGTAGAATAGGAACCAACTACGTAAAAGTAACCGTCATGAGACAAAACCGGACCCTAGAAGGGTAATCTACTCACTAATTATATTAACAATACATAAACAATTTATAAAGGTAAAGGCATTAACATTCAACATTGTAAAGATGAGATTTTTACTAAGTATCGTGCAAAGACTAAAACTAAGTAGATGGATGGGGATTTCTTCTCTCGCTCTACTTTTTCAGCTGAGCTTGCTGGCACCGCCCCTTAACTAGGTAGTTCCATCCGACTGGTGGTCTCTTCTCCCGTAACCCTTCTTAGCTGCTCCTGTATTCGGCAGCCGGTAACCGGCAGCTAGTGCAGCTCTGTTCTTTGGCTGCGTCACTTAGTCATCTCTGCTTCGCTGCGGGTTAGAGCAATTACAACATTCTTATAGGCTATTACAACCAATCAACCTACTAGCAAATAAACTGTCTAACCAGCTAATATTACATAAGTTCCTTATTTCTACACCAATTATACTCCTCCTGTTTCAGCTTTCCTAAGTCTAGTTGCATCAAATGGATTCTTGCCTGGCATCTGATCTTCTGCAATAGTCTCTCATGCCTGATAACATAAGAGCCCAGTCTTCATTTGTTCCTACACATTCATATACCATAATAGACAGCTACCACCAGTGACCAGTATATCTTCCTGATAAAACCTGATGGCTGCCTCATTCTGATCAGTACAACAGGTATGTGGTCTCCTCTGAGATTAATCTGATCCATTCAGCCAGACGTTCATAGCATTTCCTTGCAAAACAGCAATCCTGAAAAATATGTTGATGGTCTTCAATATTATTCTCACATAAGTAACAATTAGCTCTACCTGTGTAACCCATTCTCAGCATTCTATCAAGAGTGAGTAGCCTTTCTTTATTTGCCAGCCAGAATATGAAACTGTGCTTTGGTATATTCATTCTGTTCCACGCAGTACAACACCATGGAGCTCTAGAATTTGTATCCCCAGCCAACCAATTATAACCCTTCACATAAGTAACAATTAGCTCTACGTGTGTAACTCATTCTCAGCATTCTATCAAGAGTGAGTAGCCTTTCTTTATTTGCCAGCCATAATATGAAACTGTGCTTTGGTATATTCATTCTGTTCCACGTAGTACAACACCATGGAGCTCTAGAATTTGTATCCCCAGCCAACCAATTATAACCCTTCAAAATAGTATAACTATCAGCATCCTTCTGGCACTTACCTGCTAGAAACTCATCTTTAAAGGTGTCTTTGACTGCACAGATCTTCCTTCAAGTCCAGGAACTCGAGCTACTAGGAACATAAGTGAGCCAATTCCTCCCTTTCAGATATATCTTATCAATCCATTTAATCCAAAGGTGATCTTTCTTTATAAGTATCCACCAAGCTAGCTTGCCAACAACAGCTACATTCCACATCCTGCTATCAAAAGGACCCAGACCTCCATTCTCTTTACTCTTAAATAGGATATTCCAAGATACTAGAGGTGCCTTAGAATATGTCTCCTCCCCACTACTACAAAAACAGGAAATGACAACGGTTAAAAACCGTTGTAATATTAAAAAGCGGACGTTGTTAAAGCCTCCGTTGTTAAAGGTTTTAACAACGGTTCAGATTTAATGAAAATACCGTTGTGAATAGTTTTAACAACGGTACAAAGTCGTTGTTATTACTAGATAACTGTTGTTAAAACGTGTGAATAATTATGGTGGGAAAGATACGAGAACGGTTCTATTAAATGAAACCGTTGTTAAAGGTATGATTAGTTTTGGTGGGAAATATTATAACAACGCTATTGTTTTTTAAACCCGTTGTGAATATAGTTAATTACAACGGAGTATAATAAAGAAGCCGTTGTGGAAAGTTTTAATAACAACAGGTATTCTAGAATACACCGTTGTTAAAGGTATGATAAGTTTTGGTGGGAAATATGTTACAACGCTTTTAATGAATTTTGAAAAACCGTTGTTATTATTTTTATTATTGTTTTTGAAAAAATTGTAATTTGTTCCCCTGCCACCAGTGAAAATCCTGCATAAAGCATAAAGCAGCAGTAGCAGCAGCACGCATCATAAACCAATTTCAGAAGCAGCAAAATGATATATCTATATATAAATCAGAGCAATTCATGTACATGGCAATTCATGTACATGGCAATTCATGTACAGCAGCAGCAAGATGATATATACAACCAAAATGATCTCTTTCAGAGCAATTCATACTTACAACTTGCTCTAATTAATGACTTCTACAAATTAAAGTTCCCTATCTGCTTCCAAAATAATCTAAGTTTCATTTATTCTTTGTTTGTTCAAGGACGTATTTGCCCAACAAGTCCCTTACCTCGTCTATATTGTGCTTAGTGTACTCAGGGACATGTGGCGTGTTGATTGAATACTGCGGATAAAACAAATAAAAGACATCGATCAGTAGGGTAACAACAGTATAGGCATATCATACATAATTAGCAACATCGATCATATATATATAGCAGAAAAGATATCAGCTCTAATGAAAAAAAGTAAATAATAGCTACATTAAACTACTAACTCTTTCTGGAATGCTGATATATCTTCGCCTAATAATCTCCAACATGAAACGACAAACGTAGTATCCACATTGGATGCTATCCGGCTGTTTAGGGACCTATTATTACATAATAAACGAAGAGACGAGAAGGCAATTACCAATTAGTTTAATGCGTAATTAAAAAAGACAGATGTATATGCGTAATTAGTTTAATGCACTTAATTATTAAGGTATTGTATTTGCGCGTACGTACCCCTGTTATCGTAATAAAAGTAGGGCCATCATCAGAATATTCTGTCGGTTGATTGCCGGTTGCTCTTTTCTTCTCAAAGGCCCTTTAAAAAAGGAAAGAGGCCGAAAGTCACATAAACTTACTTAATAATAATAAATGAAACTTAATATTATATGTGCCAAATCATCATCAGTATTATAAACTTACTTAATAATCAACATCTTAAAGGTCTCGGATGGTTGTCTATGCAAAGAGTCCAACCAAAATACTTTCTTCGTGGTCGGATTGATCGCTGATAGCACCCAATGTCTCCTAGAGATCGAGAGACACATCATTATTAACAAGCACAACATGCATTATCATAACCAAACATATAAAAATGCAATTGTATTTGGAATCGTAATATTAATTATATATTACCCGGCTTCATTATAAGGGGCAAAAATGAGCTTATTGTTTTTCGCCAATTCCCCAGCAATATAATTTACACGTTCTTCATACGAAAACATCTCGATATGCATAGATAAAACATTTGGGCACATGAATCCGTATTGAGGAAGTGGATTATTGGTCTCGGCGGGGATCACAACCGAGTTCAAGTACCTACATGACGGTTTTAATTCCGATATTAAAAACACTATATCTTAGTCAGAATATTAGAATACTGCATGATTTAATTTATTAAGAAACTTACTTCATCCAAACATATAGGTGTTGGACATCAATCTCGTCAAGGCCAGCCCAAACGGCTAGCATTTCCCAATCCAGCATTGCTTGGCGTTCTACCCCTACAATATCATTCTCGAGCGGAATAATTATTAATTGCTCGCTTGCTATGCGTCTCTCAGCCTCCTTATAAAGCTCCAGCATCGCCACCGTTCGTACTTTTTCCATGTAAACGTTCCCATGAAATTTAGTACTGGATAGACTCCTGACCTCTTTCAGCTTGGGGAAATGATGCGGTGTGCTACCTTTCACAACCTACATGTGGCTAACTAAATTAAGTTGCTCTTTCAATGATGAGGCGATAGTAGAACTTAAAATATAAAGAGAGTTGATTAAATACCTCATCAAGTTGTTGTATTGACGAGGTAGTAGAAAGATTATTGTCTATCGAGTTAGACTTATCCATGTTTTTTGTTACCTACAAAACAAAAATAAAACATATAAATTTCACTATTTATGAAGGTGATGAACAAAGACAAAAGGCGGGTTAAATTAGATGTATTTTTCTAACCCCGTCTACATTCTGTTGAATTTTACAATCACGAGCCAAGAAAATGTGGCTTTGAGGCCATTGGACAAAACATTTAACCGCATCTGCTAGTATTACTATGTCGTCGCGGACTGGGACGGGCAGTTTACGGGTTCCATAGCCCTTCGCGACTCCCACTATCCCCACTTTTGCATGCTTCGGCAAGAGTGGTACGCCATGAACCAAGATGGTTTCCGCTGAGTCCTTGGGCTTTGGGTATACGAAACCCCGAGCAACAATCACATTCTCTTTGAATGAAGGGTCGGCGAGACGAACAACTACCCGCTGTTTTGTGGCCTGAAGAATACACATTATTTACTAAATACCAAAATATAATAGATATCATAAATGATCTATATTGAGTATATAATGTAAAGTTAGTTACAAGTATTTATTGTTGGTGGGTAGGCTATTATACTTGAACATGTCCAGACCAGATTTAGCACTGACAGCATATACTAACTTCTTATATTCTACATACCTCCTTATTGTCACCCGTCTTCTCAGCCGGCTCCTCAAGTTGCGTCCCCTTTTCAGAGTTATTTACCTTATAAAATTAATTAACCAATCAAAGGCATGCAATGGCTGCTGGAAAGAACAAATGCAGAGGTTCAAAATGGTTAAGTCGTATTTACCTTATCGGCTTGAGGTATCAAAACCTCAGCAGCATTAGGTACCTCACCCGTCTCCTCAAGTTGCGTCCCCTTTTCCGACTCATTTACCTAATAAAATAAACCAATCAAAGGCATGGCTGCTAGAAAGAACAAATGCAGAAAAAAAAAATCATATTTACCTTATCGGCTTGAGGTATTAAAACCTCGACAGCAGTAGGTACCTCACCCATCTTCTCAGCCGTCTCCTCATGTATTGGCAAGGTAGTAGTGTCTGCCTCTTGGCAAATCTGTTGCACTACCTCACCCTTTTTAATGACATCCTCCATCATCTTCAATTCTTCTTCGGAAGGCTTGCCTCCAGAATTCATCTTCAGTATCACGGAGGCCAATAACTGAACCTGCACGCCCAAAATGTAGAATCAGCAATTTGTTAAAACAATAACATGTGAATTTTAAATGACAATAACAAATGGTATACGTACCATGTCAGCCTTCCCCTTATTTTTCTTCTTCTTGTTCGAGCTAGTTGTCCCATAATATTTCGTGACTCCGACATGTAATGGGACGCCCCTCAATCGACCTGGATGCTCGGGACGGCCGATCGCTCTAGCAAGAACGTCGTCACGACCACTCGGAGTGAATTTCCCTTCCGCAACCTCCTTCAGAACATTCTCCTATAATATATTAAATAAACTTAATTTAATTTTTGTTACTAAAATAAATAGATAGTTAGACATACAAGAATTGAACAATAAAGTTATTAAAAACCCGTCTTAATAAAAATAATACTTACTATGTTGGCCAAGACTTCCTGATCATATTCGTTACATGTTCGGGATCCTTTAGGCGTGTGCCCTTCTTTATAAGTTACGTGCCGATTCAAGTCGGTCACACCTTTTGACACCTACACGTTAACTCAAAAATAATATATGTATACATGTATATCAAGTCCAAGTATGATTAAAAAAATCTAATATATAGATGCTACTTACGAGATTTTCTTCTATCAATCTGTAACCGCCTCGAGAACCATAATATACCCCCCGCTTCTGTGAGATGTTAGCACGATTTCTGGCGCTAACGCTCTTCAAATCATATAAAATCGCAAGTAGATGAGACAATTAGAAAATTATAGATACAAGTAGAGTTTTAGAAAAATGTAACCTGAAACTTTTAGAAAAATGTAACCTTAAGTAGAGTTTTACAAAAATGTAAACATATGACATGGATACTTAACCTGAAACTTTTCAGTAGCTCGTTTCGCCTTATAATTATCCCATTGTTGCTGAGTGATGTGGGGGTACTTTGTCGGTGGGCTCTTATGCATCTGCCCCGTCTCCTTGTCCACATACAAGTGTAATTTGGCAAGGTCACACCTCCACTGCCTTAAGACTGCCGCTGCCTTACGTAATAGATACTTATCATGGCAGTCTGGAATATCGAAAGCTTCCTGCATCATCATCATATATACTAATAAGCGGCTGTCTAATATCATACCTTTATACGAACCTTTATACGGCTTCCTGCCTTATGTAATAGTAACTTATGCAAAATAAAATGGTGTTTAGCTAAAGATATTATCATACCTTTATACGTTTCAAGAGTAAGTTCTGCAATGAAGGATTTATATTCCTGAAATCATCTAAATCTATAGGCACAAACTGTTTGGTTGTAACTCCAATCCAAGTGGCTAAATGGCTAGCATTTGGACCAGTAGGAACACCTTTCACACTCCATTTTATTTCCATCGGCGTTTTTGCCGATATAGCTGCAAGGGCTGCAGAGCACTTCGAAGCACCCCTCTCACCAGGCTTATCCCCCTTATCATTGTTTTCTACTCTTTTCCGTTTTTCACCCATGATAATCCTAAGACACTAAGACCTTCAAAATAAATGAAATAGTAACGGAACAGAGTCATGCATACAGCGATTCTAAAACCCTAAGACCTTGAAATGAATGAAATAGTAACTGAACAAATAAAGAGTCATGCAGAGATTCTAAAACTCTAAAAACTTAGAAAGGAATGAAACTACATGATAAAGAGAACGATAAATAGAAAATGAAAACAAAAAGATGAACTTCAATCTTAAAACCCTAAAGACGAAACACAAAAATTACCTGATAAAGAAAATGAGAACAGGGTGATGATAAAGAGAACAGGATGATGATCACGAGTACGAGGAGGATGATGATGATAATAAACAAAAAGATTTGTGTTGTAAACGAGGATGATTGTAAACGAGGAGGATGATGATGATAATGTACGTGTGTAAAATTTACTCTATAGGATTGTAAATTATTTTTTATTAAGAGAAACTAAAGGGTTTATTAAGAGAAACTATTGACAACGGTTATCCTACAAACCACCGTTGTTATAGAGTAATAACAACGGTTAAATCACACCCGTTGTAGAAAGTAATAACACTAAGACAACGGTTTATTTATTATAAACCGTTGTTGAAAGTAATAACAACGGTGAAATTCTAAAACACCGTTTTTATAGATTATGTATATTTTTTTTAATTTTTCAGATACGCGCGCGCGGTATTAAAATTTGAGGCACGAAATAAACTCATTAACTTTGCTCTAAATTAATTTATTTAACTTTGCTCTAAATTTAATTTAATTTATTTTACTTTGCTCTAAATTTTATATTATAGGCGTAAGTTACGTTTAATTATTAGCTCGGATCGGGTTTGGCCTGGGAATCAATTCCAATCGGGTTAGATTCGGCGGGTTTGTAATTAATAACTTTATCGATCGGGTTAGTTATTAATTATTTTTAGTTTTTGGTTCAATTACTATCGAAGCGAGCTGATCTGATGAGGGTCCTTTCGGCTTTCAATTCGTGCCTCTTTCGGGAATGATTATAATTGGGCGGGTCGTCGATAATTTCCGGGTCAAGCGGATGTGGTATATATATATCGAGTCTAGATAGGGATCCTCGAATCGGGTCATTTTCTTTTTAATTAAGGAACTGGTTATTATAATTATCATGCATCACTAGTTAACCTGAAACTGATCGATCGGGTGGCCAGGCCAGCAGTTACGGATCGGGCAATCCACTATCTAGAGCAAGTAGCTACGTACTTCAATTCGGGTCGATCGCTTTTGGGCCGGGTCGGGGGCACGTGTCATTATTAATTACCTCGTATATATATATGTACTACTTATTGCAATAATATTGATGATAATTAATATAATATTGATGATTATATATATATATATATATATATATATAATAATTAAATGATGATGACTTCCGGATCATTAATTAACGACGCTCGTACTACAATTTGCAATAATAACAGATTCATCAATGCACATACATGCAATTCAAGTAAGTATTATATATACACGTACGTCAATGTTTCCCAAATTAAATAATGATGCATGATATATATATATATATATATATATATATATATGGGGTCGATCGACTTCGTTCATCCAATTCAAGTACGCTAATAAAAGGGACGGATATATATATATATTGACGATGCATATATATATATATATATATATATATATATTATATAATATATATATATATATATATTAATTAAAAAGGACGGTTTATTGCTTTTTTTACCATCTATTATATATAATATATATATACATATTATATTATTGTGTATGTATGTATGTACATACGTTTTATCAACAAATAAATGGTTATTATTAATAATAATAGGCCATATTCCGATCAGGTAGTTAGATTCGTCGGGCCGTTTTTGCATCACAAACCTGAAACTGTCCGACCCAAAATTAATTAGCTCGCTAGTATCGGGTTATTTTATTTAATTCGATAGAAATCATTATTTATTATCCGCGTGGTGATTATTAAGTATCATTTTCGGGTCGGATCACTTTTAATTATTAAGTATCATTATTAGTATACGTGTGTTACTTCAAAATAACCCTAAACCCTAAACCCTAAACCCTAAATCCTAAACCCTAAACCCTAAACCCTAAACCCTAAACCCTTTTTTAAATACTTCGATATATATATAGTAGATTATCGCTATATATATATATTGATCAAACATCAAAATATTGAACATCAATTCAAACACTTTAAACAACATTCTTTCTCATTGATTTCATTAGGAATAACCTAGATTTTATATTAAAGTACATTACATTCATCCGACATCAAATAAATAAAGATGTTAAATAAGCCGGAACAATTCCGGTTAAGAGTAAAAAGCTTTTCTCACACTGCCACCAACAATCCGGAACAATATTGATGATATTGATGACTTCCGGATCATTAACCTCGTATTTTGCAATAACAGATTCAATGCCTGCAAGTACACGTCTTGCATGTGGAGATAAGGTAGGACGGGTACAGCTCAACATATCTCTGGCGGCATCCAACCTCCGAGTATAAGGCCGACGTGGGTAGACAGAGGACGATGATGATGACGACGCTTGGTTGACAAGTCGGACTGCTTCACGCCTCTTAATCCAATAATCCCTTCGATGTTCAATGGATCCTTTAATCAATGGGTGATGATCAGCGGGAACTACGGCAAGAGCCTCCTCCTCATCTGCAATCAATTTTGTAAGGGTCGTCTCATCGTGGGGAAGGTTAACTGCTGCCATTGATGATATTAATTTTAGGGTAGTTATGTAATATTTAAAGGAGGGGTTTTGAGGCTGTATTTATAGAGGGGTTATGCTGCCATTGATGATGTTCAATGGATGCTTTAATCAATGCTGGTTCTGCTGTTGTTTATTCACGGGTTTGGACTGCAATATCTTTTAATTAAAAATAATAATATTGATCAATAACAACGGGTATTGGTTACAAACCCGTTGTTATTACTAACCACAACGGTTTTCGTGACAAAAACCGTTGTGATAGAGTTACTGCATATTGCAGTAAGTGCATTGACTACATAGGAAATGTAACGTACTGCATATTCAAAACCCGTTGTTATTACTAACCACAACGGTTTTCATGACCACAACCATTGTGATAGAGTTACTGCATATTGCAGTAAATGCATTGACTACATAGGAAATGTAACGTACTGCATATTCACACATTTACTCAATCAATAACGTACTGCATGCATGTGAATGTATAGTCGTTTTGGGATTTGTAAATGAATGTGAATCAATGCCTTCATGTGAACCAATGCATGCATGTGAATAAATAACTCCAGTAAATAACTCTCTATAAATACAGTCTCAATACAAGCAGGTTATCAACCACATACAAAATTCCCAACTCTAATCAATAACATATTTGCTAAACCATACAAAATTTCCCAGCCTCAATACTAACATCAACCATACAAAAGGTCTGGAACTTTTACTAAACCATATGCTTGCATCATGAAAGAAATGCCTTGTCATATTGAGGGTGGCTACGTTGTGTGTAAAAGTTACAAAAAACTCCGTGATACGATTATTCGAAATGGCTATTTAATCAGGAAGATGTGGCCAAATTATAATCGCAGGCACTTTACAGGGGAACTCGTTTTCGAGTTTGGGATGTCGGATGCTCATCGTGCGTCCGCATTCAAACTGGCAAGAATGTTTGACAAGGCCGGGCATGGGCGAAAAGATTTTATTGAGAGCACGGACCACCAGCCTGGGCCATATCTATGGGTGGCTGCCGAACATGACCGTTACCGTTGGCCAAATGGGGTCGACCTCGTTGAAGTGACCCAGACCCGATTGATGCATATGCTCTAGCGGTGGCAGCTATCCGGGAGATTTACCCGGACTCAATTTAATTTGTTGTTGTTGTTTGGTTGTAGTTGTTTGGTTGTTTGGTTGTTGTTGTTTTGGCGCCATTTGTGTGTGGCGCCGTTTGAACTTATTATTTAATAATATTAATGTTGATACGTTAATTTGTTTTTTGACTTAATTTTAGAAGTAATTAAACTAATTCAATTCAAAGCTATTCAATCGATAAAGCAAAATTAGAATTGAATGACATTCAGGAAATGACATTCAGGAAATGACATTAACAAATTTGCTAATAAACGACATTGAATTGGTGAAAATAATAAACGACATTCAGGAAATGACATTCACAAATTCACAAATTCACAAATTCAAGAAATAGTTCACAAATTCACAAATTCAAAA